>CABFON010000080.1:0-17677 GCA_900683695.1 Echinococcus oligarthrus
AAGTAAATGAGGATAGTCTTGGAAGTGACCGATTTCTCTTAGATTTTCTAAAGGATGTGTTTTCATTGTGATGAATGGCAGCGTTTCAAGTGGAGGGGCGGGTCTTGGATAAAAATTGATGCTTGACCTTCATTACACCTTTGGGAAGTATGGAACGGGCTAGTGAGTGGGGTTATCTTACAGCAAACCAACTACCGATTGCAAAATTTACTTCTCATTACAACTTCTTCAACATTCAAGCTAAAAGGCATCATGTATTGTTTTACTGTACCCAAAAATAGTGTACGTCAGGCAAACCGACCTCCTTCTCACCTCACTTCCCTACATTAACACACGTGGGCGGTTCTTTACCACCACACCAACAGTCACGTTAAGCATTCCTGACAGGCGTCACGACACGCAATCTTCTACCCACTTTAAGATGGCAGTAGCCGCACGTCAGACACGCTTTATTTACATTACAGAAGTAATGATGACTGACAGTCCTCCTCACCTTCATGTGCTCTCCCCAGTCGAAATCAGCGTACTTCCTGAAGACGATATCTCGACACTGCTATCTGTTATCACATTGCAGGCCCATCCACATCTTCGTATTCTGCAGCTGTGAAGAGGACTGCAGTTTGACTCGTAAGGTAGATAAGCTTGAACTCCATCTCTCAGACTAGGCCATCACTTGAGAAGATGGTGGAGACTTCAAAACGATAGGGATATAGTAGAGTGCACTACAATGAGTGCCTCAATGAGGCTTCACAATGCATGCACTTTGCAAGCCTCAACGAGTTTCCGGAAGTCACTAAAGCTAGTTATTACGAAAAACCTCAGGAACCTTTTGAACAAATTATACCATTAAAATATAGAAACAAAATACTTTGCTTTGATGAATTCTTGCATCTACGCGGAGTTTTTATTGATACTGGCTTATTTTAAGCAACTTGCCAAATCTGCCTGCCTTCATCTCCTTGTCATACCTCTGGCCAGGTGCGAACGGACCTCTATTTTCACTCCATCATAATTAGTCTTGAGCAGCCCTACTCCCTATTTGTAATAAATAAGTAGTACGTTTATATTGCTTTTAGGATTTATCAAGAGAATTTCGACAACTGTCGGGCCACCTACCTGGCAAAGATTAACCAAATGACGAGTTATCAGTAATAGTTAATCCACTTCGCGCAAAATCATTTTAGCATCGAAGGATCATATGCGAAAAATTCCTTTCAAAATAAATAAATTTGTCGCCAAAGGTTTTAAAATTTGTTTCCAGTTTTTTATTAGTTGTAATCTTCAGGAAAATAATGCCTTGTAATTTTTCGCTAAATCAGCTCCTTTCAGTAGTAAAGTGATCATAAAACCCTTTAAGTTATCATTTTTTGCTTTAAGTTCTCCTGACCGGTCCCAGTCGCACGTTCTTTGCGATGGCTGCACAGAAATGTTTGACGTGTGTTAGTTTATGCAGTTCAGCCAGAAAGTGGTATTAATTAGAAGTACGTCGCATTCACCGTCTTGAAGGGTTCACTGCCAAACAAACAGTAACCTGCCAGATTGGCGAAAGAGTAAACTATACTCCACGAGTTCAACTTTTGGACATTGGAAAACCGCTTGATGCACCATAAACAATTTTTTTCGAATCGCTTCATGGGCGGTATGGATACTCTACTGCAGTCAATCATTTATGACGTTGTCAAAAACCAAAGTGGACTAATTAGAGTTCTCTAGTATTTCTTCAGACTGGTGTGACAACCAAAAATTGCTGGTCCGTTGTGTTTTGGCCGCATAGTCGAAAAGGAATAGGGCGATGGAGACTGCCAAAGATAAAATGAGACATCCTTCCATTCGGCAGAATAGTTTCTCAAACAAGTATGTAATATCGTCAAATGCCCCGCAGTTTTATTTTTTTCCTAGCCCACGAAAGCTGTGTGGCACGTCGGAACGTGGAACTAAGCCTCCTAGAGCACTATGCATATCGTCAAATCCTCTTTCCCTTCCTACAATATGAACATGTGAAGAGATTTCTGCAACCTACACGCTTTTCATTAACCTTTGAAGCACAAAAACATAATTCTTGATAATGCCAAAGCTGTATGAGGTAATGCAAATCAGGGGAGAAAGTGAACAACTAGGTGGAAGCAATGCTGTGCGCCATAGAAGTTAAAATACACCATCTCGACACATTTAAAGGTGAATTTATACATCAAAATTAAAACATTTAAAAGTGAAGTCCCAGTTTCTTAATTAGACGTTTTAGAAAATTTTAGGTACAAGTGATGCAATCATATTGAGAATTTTTAGTTTTGCAAAAGGAAGTTGCTTACCTTAATTTGACCAGTGGAGTCTTTGTTGCCTTACCAAACATTTCTTTTACTAATGTCAAAAGTACTTGGTGACTTAAAGTTATTTAAAAAATATATAGAATTGTTGAAAAAAATAAGAGAAACTGCTATAGTTGATAGCCCACTTCCAAATGAATATCGGCTAAATGAAAACTTCGCTTGTGTCTCTGGAAACAAAGCCCTCACTCTGGTTGCCTAATTTTTGCCTCACTTTCATTTTTCAACTGTCAATTCTGCTTTTCATGGGATTATAAAGCTTAAAAAGAGGTGATGACTGCCACTGGTAGCTTGGAGAAATAGCATTAAGGGAATACGGAGGCTGAGGTGGATGCGTGGCAGAATGCCCTCTCCCCTTCCGTTTATCCTGAACTGCGATGAGAGACCTTCTTATAGGCAGATTTAAAGGTGGAATACGGCATGATATCCAATTTCACGTTGTAAGAAGTAAATGAGGATAGTCTTGGAAGTGACCGATTTCTCTTAGATTTTCTAAAGGATGTGTTTTCATTGTGATGAATGGCAGCGTTTCAAGTGGAGGGGCGGGTCTTGGATAAAAATTGATGCTTGACCTTCATTACACCTTTGGGAAGTATGGAACGGGCTAGTGAGTGGGGTTATCTTACAGCAAACCAACTACCGATTGCAAAATTTACTTCTCATTACAACTTCTTCAACATTCAAGCTAAAAGGCATCATGTATTGTTTTACTGTACCCAAAAATAGTGTACGTCAGGCAAACCGACCTCCTTCTCACCTCACTTCCCTACATTAACACACGTGGGCGGCTCTTTACCACCACACCAACAGTCACGTTAAGCATTCCTGACAGGCGTCACGACACGCAATCTTCTACCCACTTTAAGATGGCAGTAGCCGCACGTCAGACACGCTTTATTTACATTACAGAAGTAATGATGACTGACAGTCCTCCTCACCTTCATGTGCTCTCCCCAGTCGAAATCAGCGTACTTCCTGAAGACGATATCTCGACACTGCTATCTGTTATCACATTGCAGGCCCATCCACATCTTCGTATTCTGCAGCTGTGAAGAGGACTGCAGTTTGACTCGTAAGGTAGATAAGCTTGAACTCCATCTCTCAGATTAGGCTATCACTTGAGAAGATGACGGGTTACAAGAGGTGATTTATGCATGATATAAAGAAAGTAAAATGGCCCCCATGACGTAGTATCGTGTCATCAGGCATAAATTTTTGGCATCTGTAACAGAATGTGCGTAACTAATTAAACTTTATCTTTATTAATTTTATCCGGCACCTTGCCTGAGTGTAGGAAGTTAATTCTTAGAAGGCACCTCTATAATGACTACCGTCAGTCATTCACCGAAGCCCATCATACTTTCTCCCTAGTGGATTTCGTATGATGCAATTTTACTGTGCTCACAAAAATGAAATTGACATCATCATATTCTCTACCAAACGAAATTCAGCTTTCACGATCTAACCCTAACGACGTGCTAACAATCTAGTTGTATTCTACTACTACCTGAACTCTCCGCTCTTCAGCCGACTGACTGTCAGTAGGTCTTTCATCCCAAAATAATTTGATAATGTGCTTAGCTTGGCGTCTTATTACCCTTTTGCTTCAGTCATGCGCTCAGAGACACGGTCTCTAGACTATCCCAGCAGCCGCAGCTCTTCTGTACGTCGGTATAATATCTTCCGCCTTACTCCTATAACTTGCTGTGCCTTCTGAAAAGATTCGGACCAGTACAGATTCCTCTGTAAATTCATAACAAAATTATGCAATAACTCCCGCATCCCAAGTACATGCTTTCCCTCAAATACGTCAGTCTTCTTAGTTCTGTCCCCATCTTGGTGTTATAGGTCTTTTAATGACTCTACTTACCATGCCATCCTAGGCATTAGTAGAAACCGTTCTTCCACACGGACCCTTCTTCCTGTGTCTTCACAGTTTACTCTAGGCAGCAAGCGATCCAAGATGTGATAAGTAACAGTTGTGATTTTATTGACTGGACACAACCTCCTGCAAGTCTTATAAAATGAGTACAGTTCTTCAGAATGGAAACTTTGAATGCTGTCATAGGTATTACGGCATTATTATCAAAGGTCACAGCTGCCGGCCATTTGTTTCAGATGAAAATTCTTTTTAAGTTTGTTCCCGTCTTAAAGTAAAATTGGGAGTTTTATTCCAGCCACATGAAGTGAATTTAATAAACTAGATCTTAACTCGGAGTTCCTTCAAATCCCACCGGTCAAAAATTTTATATTGACATTGCATGTTCACTTCCTTCCTGCCTCCTTTTTTGCCCCCTTAAATGTAAACACTGTAGAATTATGGCATCACAATTTCAGGGACTCTGCTGCACCTGTGGACATATGTGTCATTTTTCTTCCCTCCTTTTCTGCCCTCCTATAAAGGTGATTTTTTGGTGAGTGATATGACGTTGACTGGCAGTTTTTATTGTCATTTTAATGAGAAAGTACCCTGCTAGATGGAGAAAGTCTTAGTGCAATAGCTAGTGTACTGAATAAACCATTTGGTGGGATTGAGTGTCTACTCTTCAAATAATGGAAAGACTAGGACTAATTTCTGCTCGAATGGTGTGATTTGCAACAAAATGAGTAGTTTCAGCTTTATATTGACATTTCTTAGGGGAGTAAATGCTTTCTTCACATTTGAGTACACGCGGTACTCCAATAGAGCACCCCTGGTGTTCCCTAACGTCGAGGTAAGCCATGTTGGTAGCAGCAGAAGATACTACTTACTAACGTGCAGAAGGGTGGGAAACCCACTATCCTGGTCCAAAGGTCATGCCTCAGAATGGGAGGAAAACTCACAGGGACTAAAGTGCTCGCATAGTTTAACATATTGGTAAAAAATCAAGTCATTACAGAAGTACCTGTCATTTTGGTTGTTGTTTTATTGTCAACAACTATGCCCTTGTAGGAATTATTCAAGACTACTTGTACATTTCCATCCAAGGAAAAAGTAAAAAAATAAATCAAGCTGTCTAAGGAACAACGTTATGAAAATAAGCCACTTAGATTGACAAAACTTTGTACAAAAAGGAAGTTTTTTTGTAATATTACAAGTTTTCACTCTAGATACAGATTTTTAAGATATCCGGTGCAAATCATTTGCCAAATTTGGGCTTTGCATTCGTGTTCTGTAAGAATTGCATGATAACTTGATGATTTCTGGTCTAGACTAGTCGAAAATAAATGCTTTTTTCAAATAAGTCTTATTTGAACATTTTAAATTTTGGATTGGAGTAAAGATATTGCGACCCTTAAAATGAACTCTCCCAATCCTTATTTAGGGAATTTCCACCGGGACAGTGAACTTCCTTAAAAAGTTTAAGAAGTAAGATTAGTAATTCAAATCGACTACTTTCGAGGTCAAGACCTGGGTTTAGATGACACCAAAATGCAGAACATTGCCACTTAAGTAGTGTCTAAATGCACACTTACATTTATCAGTCTGAAATTTTGACTTTAC
The DNA here is from genome assembly GCA_900683695.1 of Echinococcus oligarthrus. Classification (NCBI taxonomy): domain Eukaryota; kingdom Metazoa; phylum Platyhelminthes; class Cestoda; order Cyclophyllidea; family Taeniidae; genus Echinococcus; species Echinococcus oligarthrus. The sequence continues at coordinate 5,809 of CABFON010000080.1, forward strand.
CTCTAAATTTAATCTTCTACTCGCCTATTGTAACAAGGGCGGGAAGGTCTGTACTTTCAAGGGCATTGCGTTGTTTTACAGTTAAAATTTTTAGGAATCCTATGCTTCTTGACTGACTTATAGCGAATTTCTAAGGAATGTTTGAGCACATCTACAAAAAGAAGAAGATGATCCGCTCTAGACTCCGTTCTCCACCTAAAATTGACTATCATCAATGTGGCTCCATTTTTTAATCCGCTTTTCACACGCCTAAATCAAAACGCTTTAAAGTTCTTTAGAGGGTTTTTAGATATCCTGATTCCTTTTTAATGGCACTTGAACCACACGATTCTCAATCGTTCTCTTCTTGTAAAATGAGCACAACAAACGAAGGCTTCGGTATGGAGAATTCAGGTTGTTTGGTAGGGGCAAACATCCTAAATTTTAACACCAGAAAAAATGGAAAAAGTTTCGTACAGAGTAATAAAATGGTAGTTATCCCACTAACTCGCGCCATCTTCTCTGTCGCTTCCAAATAAAAAATCCATTGGTTACCAAGGCCGTCTATCATTAATTTCCATAACAATGGACCTTTCCCAACACACATGTTGTAATAAATTATGCGCAAAAAAGTATGGAAAATGATCATCTTCAAAGGATGCAGATCTAAACAAAATGATAGATGTTTCGATGACTTTTTTATCAACAAGGTGAGTTGAAATTTTTAGTGATTTTCTTTAATAGGCCCTAAAATCCTATACAAATTCCTATTGGAGAGATAAGATGAAATAAAGAGAAAATTTCAGTAAGTGGAAGTCTTTTTATTCCACCACGGGGAAAAGAGATTGAAATGGGTTAGAGGTGTGCGTAAATGTCAAAACTTGACAACTAACCCAGCGTAAATGATAATGAAGTAATGCGACTTCAAAGTTATTAAAAAATCAAGGCAAAATCGAGTGCCCTTTCCTGAATTAAATTGGAGTAAAATCAACTCCCTCATATATGGAGGACTATTTCAGTGATTTTGCATAAAACACACATACGTGATCAAGATTTCCTTGGCGCATGCATTTCATTTGCATTTCTCGGGCTAAAGCAGAGGGCACTAAAGCCAACTTGGCGCCAAAACATACCTCACACGAGATTTAAATCACTTTCCTTTATTACTGGGAGATACATTGGTGCACCTGAACAAAATAAAAATCCCGATTCTAATCTTGAACACTCTGATTAGCTCAATTAAACAGCCTGGGAGGAGGCCATTTTATGACTAAAGCAAATAATAACTGTGTGATCTATGAAAGAATAAATTATATCCCGTAGGCTTAGAATTTGATCTTGCGGTTTTGGCATGAGTTCTCTCTATTAGTGTTATTGTCAAGTTAATTAAGCATGCTTCCCTCAAATCACTGACAACAGGCTGTTTTGATAAGTTCATGGAAGCAGTGGTGAAGAATGCGACTGTAAATTAAGCCGTTTTTTGTTGAAGCTACATACGTCATATTAACAGGCATCAAGAATTGTTTGAATGGACACTAACTAAACATTTCATTCTCTAGGTTGTAAACAATCCTTCACAAGAGAAACCGTCATTCATTGTTAGTTAATGAGGTGATTTGAGAGGCTTTGGCCATAACCATTAAGGACCATGTCTCAAGTGGGAAACACCAGCAACAGCGATTGAAGAGTCTGCTTAGTTAAATGCACAATCTGCTTCGTTTGCCTGTTACCCTCCATGTCCCAGGTGGTCACTCACTGTGATGAGTCCTTAAGAAGTAAAACTTTCTACCTCGACATAGGGGAGAGGATGCTACTGAATTTCTCCTCAGGGATCAAATACTACATATTGGGAGAAGTACATGTTGTAGGTCTAATCAGGATTCGGGGACAGCGTGTCATCTGCGCGGCAGAATGTATTAGGGAATAGTTTATTTGCCAGATAGTGCTAGAAGTTGGTTGATGTTTCACGACGTGCATTTTCCATACATCTGCCGGATTCTTGTAGTGACATTGACCCAAAAGCATCATAGAGGGGACTATCATGCTGTTCGTCTATAATAAATTTGTATCATCTGCTGTGATTCACTGAGATGTGATCCTGCTCCCTCAAAATGTGTTTGGTCTAGCTAGAGGCTAAAGACTTGTCCTTTTCTACGATTTCATAGTTTGAAACAATCGGGACCTTACTTTACTTGGACAGAGTTTACCCATTTCCTTCATCAAGTCAGTATCCCGGATCCCTTTTAGAGTAATAATACGTTGAGAAAATATGGTTTAGTGCGTAAGAGGGCTTGAATGACCATTAACATGCATAGAACTACGTTGTAGGGAAAGAAATACATGCCAAGGCAAGGGAAGAGGATATGGAAGTGTTCAATAGCACGGCAGTTGTAAGGGAATCCGAAAAGTAGTGCCCAGTAGGTAATTCAAAAAAGTAACTCCATAAAAATTACCAAAAAAAACTAATACCATTTAAAACTTGAAAGCTATGACGCTTTCCTGCTCTTTCGTTGAATTTCCACGAAAGTGGTGGCAAAAAAGGAATGGCAAAATAATGAAGTACAACTAAGTGGGCGATAAAAGTGCAAATGACGAGGCTAATAAAAAAGTCATTCGCGCAGTCGTGGCATTGAATAAATAAGGGAGAAACTGACATTTCAGTAATTTTTGCACCCCCGGGTAGTTGTGCACAAAAACCTCCCTAAAATCTGATTTTACTTTTCAAATACCGAAGTGACCAATCGTGGGTTGGTGCATACTTTGTTTCGCAGACACAAAAAAATAAAAGAAGAAAAGTTGTTTTTTCAAAGTTTTCCATCAAAAAATGGTATGTCTGAAAGTTGGCATGAGTCATTGATAGCACCGTGACATGTGTTAATTTTATGTAAAAATACTCGGCTGGGTGTAATTCTATTTATGGAAATTTCCAATTTCTAATCCCCTTGTTTTTTTCCTTTTTACGATTAAAGGTAAAGCATAGCTGTAGTTATAGCTGATTTTATCAGGTGAGTAAAAATTTGTTCCCAATTTTTGCAGATCCTAGTTGCAACGCCTTCTTTAGACGTATTAGCATTGTTGAATTACACACAACTGTTGGCGTGCATGTGTAATAAAGCACGGACATGTGTCTGCCAGTGTGGTATTTTCATTCCTCTGTACTACCATTAGGGAGAGTTTTGTGCGATTACTTAAAATTTTTCTCATTCGTACCCAACTACTGAATAGTTTAAAACCTCTAGATACTTGTCCGCCTTGTTTAACCCTCCTGTGCAATATCGCATATAGATACCCTTTAAATGGCTTGATAATCTCCAAAAGATTAAGGTCATTTAAAATGCCGCAAATATACTAGAATAGAACCACTCTTGGTTTCTGCTAGTCAGCTAGTAGTCACGCGCATGCGTCCCGTATAACCGCCTTTGTATCCTAATTACTCGAGTAGGGAAGTTGACAAGGTCCAACCTTACCCTTACAGACACCAGCGCCTAAAAATCACATTCTTCCATAGACTTACTCTCACCGGATAGAAGAAATTTGTGCTTGTATGTTTTACGAGCCAAGCTTAAATAACCTCTCATTATTGTCGATTAAAATAACTTAAGATCATTGTGTCACGAACACCTTCTAGCATTGCCTGACGCGTGGGCTAAACAACTGACCGCCACTCACTCGAATTAACAACTGACAAAGTGTATGAATGCCTTCCGAGTTGATTTTCACGTCCTGCATTCCATAAAAAGCTGACTACCATATACCAGAAAATGTGCATCATACAAAGGCTAAGTAGGCACGAAGGTGGCTAGAAAGGCGGTTTTTCATTTAGAGGCATGATTTTACATGATCGCGGTATTTCCAAGCCTGTCTTGGCGTAATAAATCATTACGTAAAAGAAAGAAATAGTTTAAGATCACCCTTGAACCACACGAACTTGCCTTCGTACCTTACAAATCTGTGATCCAGCTTGTCTGTACTTATGAATGGGTGCGCAAAAAATGTTGGAATTTCATGAAATCTTTTTCTTCGGAGCAGAGAATAATTTTATTTAAACAAAGCGCTGTTCTAATAAAATAATGAAATTCTGTTGTATCTGTTCAATACAATGAATTGAGTCCTACTTCTTTAAACGTTGATATTTTAACTCTGGAAGAATCTCTGAATCTTCCACTAGTCTTTAACACCTCTAGGTCCCTCCTGATTGTAAGGCATATTTGACCCTCCATTTGCAAAAGAAATTTTTTTAGTGCAGTCATGAAATGGCAGTTGTCAAATTAAGCTGAATAATTACTGCCCTGTCTACATGCTAGCTATCAACCTGCTGCCTGCTTCTCTACCTCTCACAGCTCCACCTATTTAGCTATCTTTCTATTTACCCACTCTTCTAGCTATCCACCCACCGATCGACTCGTCTACAGATCAGCATGCCTACTTACTTCCTGGTTAGCTATCCGCCTATCTATCTATCCTTTTATCTGCTTGCCTAGCTATCTAGCTACGTATCCACTAATGGGCCTTCCCGAATACCATTATAGTTCCCCCTGTCATACTCTTTCCTCCTCTTATTTTTGTGCTATATCATGAAATCTTATAAACTTTGTATAAAATCCTCCATTTTTCCACCAAATTGATAACTTTCTTTCATTCTTTTTTTTCGGAGTTGTGCGTCAGAGTCTAAGTTTAAGTGGATTTTTTCTACTTTTAGGTGACTTGTATCTTCTCCCTCTTTAAACGGCATCTCATCGTCATGACGAATGTGTGAACATCTATTTTTTTAATTGCAACATTTTTTACAATATTTCCAAAGCCAAGTAGCTGCCCAGATGATATGTATTTGATTTTGTCATCCATTTATTTGAGTCAGCCGCCAATATATAAACATGCAGGTAGAATCATTTGAACAATAGACTTAACAGTTTGAAAGAAATGTTTTAATGTCTTCAGATATCTTGATATAAATGTCGCTCTTGAAGTTGCTCCTGGTGAAGACATGAAGTCACAATGTATGCTTCTCAACTTGAACTTGATCTAGTTACTTGAACGCCACCTTTTCAATCACTTCAATCAGCCGTAAACAATGGGCGATCACGGAAATCAGCAGAATAGATCTCGGAAGTGCGGACCTCGTTGGTTTGTCGCTCCCGATCTAAGCTGACTTACTCAGTGGAGCTACCTTCGGAAAGAATGGGGAATCCAATAAGACCTTTTGCACTACCTCTTCTCCCATTCATTTCGGTGTTGCCTAGTTGGATTATGAGATGACTGACTACCTCCAAGCTTAGATCAACCTCTCAGATGTCCCCTTGACCTGGTTTTCTTAGACGATTGAGGTGCTCAATCATAAGGTTACAAGGAACTTTACCTCACGATCTACAAGTCCTAATGCCCTTGCACTGCATCCGTTAATAGGAGAAAAAGGCCCTTAACGCTGGGCTCTAGGAACTTGGAGCCGGCTTTAAAGAAGATACCTTGTAAGGTTAAAATTGGATATTATATTAGACCAATTTATAACTTTTCAAGTCAAAATAATTACTATATTCTGTCGTATTTAAGAGCTTACAACATTCAAAAAAGTAGCTCCACCTCGATTTTACTACCTAGATAAGAGTGGGCGATAGTTTGAGGGGATGGTAAAAAGTTGGAATATTAATAAAATAAAGCCCAAGAAAGAACCGTATAATTTGCTTGTTCCTTTAAATACTAAAACGTGTGATTTTAGAGGAGGTAAAGAACGAAGTTGTTATAAGTCCTCCTTCTATTTACACATTGAGATATTGCCTTCTATATCGAATTTTTTAAAAAGTTTTTGGGAGAATAATTCAAGGAGTACTCAAATAAAACATATTCAAGTGAAAAGAAAGTACAATAAAATATTAGCTGCATTGCCTTGAGCAATGGTTTAAAGACCAGACGAAGTTGGAAACTGCGCAGCTGACAACATGAGTTTCAGTCTATTTTTCTCTTTTTTTAAACATTTTTTTGCTTAAAATAAAGCAGGTACATTTTACTGCAAGGATATCCAAGTTACTTTGTCTGCGCAACTTTTTGCGTGAAAATAGGGGATTTCATCCTCCTTTCCCTTCTCCCTCTCCTCTGTTTAACCCTTTTAATTTAGAATTTTGCAGTGGAATTCGTTGCTTGCAAAAGGGGATCATTTCCGGTGTATGCTATCATTCGCACATGAAAGATGGCCCTACCATTAATCGGTACAAACTGATAATATATCCGGCCAATTTCTGTGACCCGAATGGGAGTTTCATTTCTCATTCACTTAAATTCATTTCTAAAATGAATTAATGCAATTTTTAAGGGTTTTGGATGCTGCAAAAACAAACCTTCAACCAGGATGCTTGTACTAGAAAAGCGTGAATAAACTTCTTTTCAGCAGCGTCAACATTTGCCTAAACGGACCTTCAAGGCAGAAAAAATGCTTTAGATACCTTATTGATTTAATTACTGTACTTCCATTCCTTCCTCCTCCCCCCCCCCGACACATCTCCCCATAATTGTATTCACGGTACTTCAGATTCCCCCAGGAGACGTTACGTAATGCCAAATTCTATACAAAGCCTTCTTGGTAGGTCTTTTGCTTAATAGAGGTGGTCTGGCAACAATAGATAGGCAGAGTTACCGTGACGCCCCTTCTTGCACACGCTTGACATCTTAATTTAGAGGTTAAGAATACCGTCCAGAAGGACTGTAAGACCTGTCAAAAAGAGGAAGGAGATTGTACGTGGGCATCATTAATTTCTTGTGATGTACGTTGATGTTATTATGACATCCACGTCCTAAAGTAACTCTAGCCCACCTCGAGGGAATTATTTTTCTGACACAGACGCAACAATTTCAGTGTTTTTTCCAGTGATATTTAAAGAGAGTTTTATTGCCTATTAGCGGCGTCCCTTGTCATCCTTATAGATAGATTTGGTTTCAAAATAACGGTGCTAAGACTCAATAAAACTTGAAATCTTTTGAAAGAACAGATTACTTTATCAGTTTTTAATTGGATGAAGCTCAATCATCTTGATGTGACATGAACCTAGGTGGAGGGTGGGTGCTTCATCTTTCTGCCAAATGCGCACTAATGCACCTGATATTTACTACCTTTGGATGTTCTGCCACCGTGATCGCAAAAAATTTTGTAAACATCATTCACTTGATGACCTTACTTCCCACTTTAAATTGGTAGCTCTGTATCTTGGCGAAAACGAAAACATTTTAGACGCAAACTCATTATATTAAATGATTTCATTGGTATTCTCTCGTAATCCCACATTTGTTTAAACCTGGACACTGCAACCTGTCCTAAGGCGCTTTGAAAATTTTCTGGGCAATTTTGGTATTCGATGCACACTTGAGCAAATCCGTCTCAGAATATCTAATGAATACAAAATCTTGGCGCCTTAATTCCTTCCTGAGGCCGTAATAAGGCATGTCGGGATTAAATGCCCGATTATCAAATTGGCATGAGTTTCACTTTTGCAGTAAGCCGCTTCAGCTACTTCCCATGCTTAATCTTCCACCTATCATTGTGAGTAGCAGGTGTTGTGGATTTGGTCAAGACCTAAGAACATTGCCTTCTCCGCAGGGTAGACTGTATCAGATGGACGATATCCTGCAACGAGCGCATCCCATACGTCTGCGGCATTTCGTAGCGACCTCAGTTCATAAGCCAACATCAGATTGAAGAATGGCATGATATCCGTCTGTGCTAGAAGTGACTTCTTTTTTTCCCAAATGTCTACTTTATCCTGTTTTATCGTCTACAGTGAGTCTTTACATATTTACCCACTTTAAGCGAATACTTTACTTCTGAGTTGTTAAGACGTGGATCGGTCAACAAAATCCTAACTGTCACTTACTTGGGTAGGGTTAGCCTAACACCGCCACAAATGTAGCATCCAGAGCCACCTCTGCGGCCATAATATACCAGGCGAATAAGAAGGAGAGCAACTAAGTATTGGTGTACAGGTCACACCACAATGCAAAGGTATAAACCATGACGTTATTAGCGCTTCATAGGGTGGATGTCAACTTTTTTGCTTTTTATCATCTTAAATAAACAAAATCGCTTGTGTATATGGCTGGATTAATCTACTGATTATTCTTCCACTCTATTTTTCCCAATGTCCGTCTTACTGCCTGAAATGAGCCTAACAAATTTCCGTACTGAGAATCTAGAAAACTTTTACCATCCGTCATTATGAAAAACCAAAACTAGAAGCCAATCTAATAGGCCTTAGACTAGTTATCATTTCAAAGTGACAACTTGCTGATTGGCTTCTTACTTTCCTTTAAATAGGGAAATTTATCTAGCAAAATTTTTGGAAGGGAGACATCAATGCCTGCTTTAGAAACCTTTTTCAATTTCTGCCCATTTAGCTAATCTAGGCACTTTGTAATGGCAATTCAGTGAGATGCTGCTTCACTTGTTCGTTGTTTTCACGTCTCCTGCCCTACTAAGGTGTAATGCTGCACAAATGCCCAATTTCCACAGTTTTCTCCGTCTCCCAGGCCGTTAGCCCTGATGTAAAATATGCGCAATTTGTCTCAACTACTTGGTAAAGTACACAACATGGGGGAAACCCGCAAGGCAACAATGACGCAAATGGGAAACCTCACAAATTATCTTGCATTAGCTGTGTCTGGATGAGCTGGCGGGCACACTTCAGTCTCACATAAATACTCCCATCCACACAAGGCGGTGACTAGCCAGCATCAGGCACGGAAATCTCCTTAATTAAAGGTAACAGAGAAACGAAAATGTAGACGATAGCACGTTTTATGAAGGTTGGACCTGCCTTGATGGGGCACATTACATGAATCACTGGCCTCATAGTTCATATAAACTCAAAAGAATTTGCACCCAAAATATCCGCTCTCAGTGCTACGGGTGTGTCTTATCTGTTTACGATATTCAAATCATCTTAGAAAGAACAACAACGATTCCGGTTCATCAAAAGTTAAAAGTTTAGTGGCAGTTAAAGTTATTTACTAGCCATAGGTGCCTGATGTTGGAGAAATAAAGAACATCATGAACAAATTTGTTGATGATTAGCGTGGATGCCTCTCCACGTCAGTTAAGATTAGTTCTTATCAGATGAACCCCTTATTTGACAATCCACTTGACAATAACGTCACAATCAGTAAAGTATAAGTGATTGGCAAGGGAGGTTTAGTACTTTCCAGCTTTACTAATCCTTTCGCTGTATCTACCCAGACGAGGTATTCAGCACAAAAACATGTGCATTGCTGAAAATCAAGGTTTTGTGATTAAAAGACGTTTTTCTTTAATGAGAAATTTAACTGCGTTGTGATGACTACCAAATCGGCGTCATAGCCCATTCCTGGTTCATTAGTGTAATTTATTACCCATTCATTAATGACTCAGGGTGGGTTATCATATAAGAAACAAGTAAGTGTAGTTAGACGTCTTTGAATAAAATCAAGAATGAAACGCTATTAATTAGAAGGTGCTTCTTTTACCCAAGATCTTACATTACAGTTGCAAATGTCCTAAAACACTGCCTCATAATTAGAGAATAAAAATGGATGATTTACGAATGGCTGATAACGGTACGAGATAAGCCTTGAGCTGGCTGGATGTGGTCAAAATGCCTTGTGGGCTTAAGGAAATCTCAGCAATCTCACAATGTACCGCTGTTTTTCGGGGCAAGGGGCTATAAAACCGCATACCTCATTGGCAATCTCTTGTATGTGTGCATGTGAAAGCTCAGAATCCTCCAGACTCCACTACACCCCAACACAAATGTAGACCGTATTCCTCACTTTGTTTATTCATCCACATCTTAGCCACAATCAGCGCGTCCTTTACCATCTCCGTTGTTTGCACACTCATAACATGGCTTTTTTGTTTTCAATGAACCCATTTGTTTAAACTTCCAACAAAAAAGGAACTTGAAGGCGGGAATAACTTAGGGGTCGTGACATTATTTCTGGTAAATTTTCCCTTAAGATATCATGCGCATTTCACTTTTTAAAATCTTTTTTAGTTTTAAAATGTTGGTTAAGAATCGCTGTGTTTTTTAAACAGTCTCTCTCCTTTGAAAGCCAAATTCAAGCCGAGGACTGCCTTTTTATTTGATCTGAGCAAGGCATATTATTTTGATCTGTTGATTTGAAGTTCGGCCTCACAGTGTAATAGAATTTTAAATGTGGTTGAAAGGCTGCGGGTGTGAACAAGGCGTAGGTAATTTGACACTTAGCACACCGCAAAATATGATCACTGAAACTTTTAAACACACAAAGTGCTGGACTTTATTTTAGGACTTTAAATGGAGAAGATCATCTTTGTCTTCTGGATCGCGAAGAGTAATCAAAGAAAGGAGTACACTTCATAAAAATTTTGATGTCGAGCTTAACCTGGGGGCATCGACGACCTTATTCCCGGTCACAAGACGGCTCCACTTTTCATTACATTCATTATAAAGGGCAATCATTTGACATTATATTGATGTTTTATCCTCTGACAAATACACTATAAAATTCAACAACCTAAATCGTGCAATTAATCGGGAAAAGCTTTTTCTTACGTTTACCTATGTGTAATGGGAAATCCAATCCCTTCAGACATCTTAGTTTTCACGTGTTTAGGAAGTTGTTCGTAAGTAAATGAATTCCTTTCTTTAATTTCTTGCTTAGCCTTTTAATGAAATCCAATCCAAGCGATAAAGTTGGGCCACATTATGTCCACGATTCGTTGGCCTCATTTTTGACCTTATGGGTTAGGCTTTAAAACTGAGTAACCTATTTCGCCAGCTTAGAAACAGCAGCCTGTCAGCACTATTTTTCCACTCATACACATTCCCCTCCCGTTTTCTAAAATACAAAAATATCAAGCCAGAGCATTTACTAACTTATTTTAGAACGTAAAATGTGCCTTTACAATTTTGCGCAGCTTACAAGCATTTGTTTTTATATTGTTAGTAGAAGAACGTTTCGTCCGCACCAATTTGAGTAGTATATCATGAACTCAACTGTTTAGGCAGAAGGAATTTCATTCCAGACGACATCTGGGCCTACATCAACTTCCTTCAAGTCTTGCCACAGAAATGTCCTACTGCGCAGAATTTAATCCTTCAAGTAAGTTTCGCGATGGTTTTACGTAAACCCAATTCCTCGTGCACTTACTTTTTCCGTCCAAAAGATTTAATGTCTAACTGTTTACCTTTCTGTTTGACCCACACTCTATTTTAACCTGGTAAAACACCTTCACCATTCACAGCCAGTTAAATTTTTCTTGAAGGAAATCACTCACCATTGACTCAACAAAGGCCGACTTATTTCAGCGCAGCCAAAAAACTCCTCTACCCTCCTTCACTATAAGAAAACAAAGAGTGAATTTACTTCAAGTGAAATCCTAGGAGAAAATCGAAAAATCTGCAACCATTTTTTGTCAATGGCAATTACTTAAACAAAATGTTCTTTTTAAAGCTTCTTCTAAAGATGGAATGGGAGAGTAATATTTTTAGAAATAAAACTAATATTTTGTTAAAATAAGTTTATGTCAGGAAATCCAAAAGTCTGTGTAAGCTAGTAATTTTTTCGTGACATATATTAGTGTCAAGTTCATGGGCTAATACGGTAACCTGCACGAAATTGGATGAGTGTCTACTTCGGGTTAGTAATTACTTATTCTTTCTGAAATATCTTTCATTTTGTAAATACTCAAGAGAAGAGGTGTTTGGAAAAAGAAAACATTCTTTAGCTGATACTGAACGAGGATAGTTGTTGCATTTGCGGAGGAGTTGAAAGGCGCCTCTTCCAAGGAGAAAGAGTAGCTTTCAGGAATAAGCCACATGGTTGTGTGTGGGAGATGGTGTAGGCAAAATTTGGACATGTCGAGAATAGTGTACCCTTCATACCAGCGCAATCC
>CABFON010000081.1:0-17656 GCA_900683695.1 Echinococcus oligarthrus
ATGTTTCTTGGCTGAATAAATGAGGAACCGGATGGAGAAAGGTATGTAGCAGCCATCACTGGATCACCATTCCATCTCCTAATTTGTTTTCCACTTCCAATGCTCATATATTCCTACCGTTCTCATTTTCTGACACATGTTTCTTACAATTTCACTTATTAAATCAGGACGTGAACCCCGGGGTTCAATTGCCTGTCACAGTCACGTAAGCTACGGTGAGGAAGCAGCTTTTGAAGTTAGCATCACTTCGGAAAAGTACCTTCTCGTTTTGCAACCTTCTCCTCTCCGACTAAAGCGCATGTTTGCGTTTATGGCTCCATGTATCGATGTGGTGGTGAAATGGGCTTCCTATTGGCGAAGGCACGAAAGCACTGTATGGTTTTGGAGAAAAAAGAATCGGGACTAGTGATTAGGGTACTGCTTATTCCTTACCTCCTTTTCCTAAATGCTCTGATGCAGTAGTTGCAAGGGCCAGGGCAAAGTTGACGGGGAGATTAATAGGCAGCGCAAATGTAGTTCAATGGAACTGGGATACTGGCCGTTGATGGGTCCACAATGTTGGCTCACATAAATGAACGATCTCTTTGGGAGTTGGGCTTGCATTAATGAGGGTGCAAGTTTAATTTTACCCTTCTTGTAGAAACACTTTGTTATTGCGTTATGATCAGCACTGCAATGAGATGATGCAGTGCAAACTACCTTCCATTGACGTACACTCAGAAATGTTGTAGGTGAGACTGGGGTAGCTGTCGGCCTCCCCAATGCCTTAGTGCATGCCAGCATGCTGTTTGTTGTGAGCCAATTTTAGACGAAACATCACCTCAATTTAGGCCAGATACCTGAATTATTTGGAACGCATTAATTGACACTATGAAATCTACTTGCAATCCCGTCAGGTGAGTGTGTCTTCAGCCAGAAAATCTTGTTGCATTTCACGGTGGCAGAGGAGGCAGAAGCTCTGTTCAGGTTGACACGTCGAATTTTCAGTGGTTTGAGTTTCGGTGAAAGGACAAGCTGTGTCAATGGGCCAATGTCCAGTGTGTCAGGGTGGATATGCAATTTTCTTCTTTAACTGCATGAGAAATCTGCCACAGCTCATTGTTCTCCTTTTGTTAACAGAACTCTAGAGCACTTTTTTTGTACTGATGCCACAAATCACGGTTATTTTCTGAGCAACACTGGAACAATTGCAATGCAGCAGGTGTAGCAGCACCACTACAATGATACGCATTGAAACTCAACTAAAACACGAATTGTGGACCCAACTGCAATGTCTGCGCGATGTCACTCGCCCTTTCCCATTTATCTGAAGGGATTTCCAAACTCACCTGCAACACTCACCCCCTTTGAATCCATTTATGCTCATGTGTGCGATCGCCATTGTATACATTGCTTATTGTGCCTCAAAGCAATCCTCCATTTCCAAAAATCACAATGCACAATTATACCATTGGGAATGCACCAACAGCCTCGTATCCATCCGTCTGTGATAGGCTCTTTCATGAAAATCAGGCAAAGGGGGATGTGAGTGACAACAATGCTGCTGCCTGTGTGCCACGAGTGAGAGTAGAATGTTGAGCACCGCATCTGTTAGAGCACGTGATAACTCTGTGTTGTGGTACAAATACCATTGTTCATCGTTTGTGGAGAAGCCATCTTTCAATGTCTTGTGCTTCATTTAGCACAACACAATGGAGGGACTGCGTGCATGGCATTTTTCCCACGAGTGGCGGAGGCTGCAGGAGAGGCGATGCTAATGTGCCAGTTATAGCCACCACCTCCTATGATTGACCTCTGCACCAAGTGCAGTCAAGTCAATGCATCCAATTGGCAGTTTGGTGTGACAAAGTCTACACGGAGTTGGGAGGTGTAGCAGTTTGCAGCTGGATTCGCCCAGTCAATTACCCCTTATCACAGCCCACCTTTCACAATCAAGTTGTAGATATGGAGAGGAGCAAAGAGTAGATCGAGTGCATGGGTAGTGCAAATGTCGCTATTAGACAATTTCAGAAGGATTCAATTGACATTGTACCCGAGTATACGGTAATTCATCTTTGCACCCAAGTGAAAACAGAGGGCGATAAAAGATGAAGAATAATTTGTTAAGTGGTGGTGAATGCGTGTGACCCTCTTCATTACTGGCAAGTACACGACACGCTTGAATGCTTGGATGCTGTTATGTGCAGGAAAGGAGGTCAGGCTGAACCGCCCACGCAGCCTGCATCGTAGCAGTCAAGTTGTGTCTTCTAGGTTTTCAATTTCACTGATACGGCTCATGATGGACAGGCAGACTGATGTGTGGATGAAAGTGCATTCGAATTGTGGAATGTTGAACTACGAGGCTAGGCAAAGTTGAGCGGGGTGGGTGGTGCAGAGGAGACCGACACACGCTGTAGGTGAAGAGGATGGAGTTAAAGCCGTTCACAGCGTGCGGAGTCAAGTGTGCAAGAACTGTTTGTGTGGTGGTTCAATGCATATTATTGCAGTGACAGCTGCTTGACCTCATCTGTGCCACTTTGTCTGAGGTGATGAGTCAGACGTAAGTAGAAGTTACGGCACCTGCACTTTGGTGTCAAAAGAGGGAAAGTAGGCATCTAGCAGGCTCATGTGGATTCCAACGGGTGGCTCCTTGCCGGTGGTGTTTGTTTCTGAAGTACGACATTTGCATTGGTAAAGGACAGTACCCTCTCCTTTCCTACTGAATATCCACCGAGAGAAGTGGGCTGATTCTTCCGGCGTCGAGTCACACCCTAGTGCAATTTGGATGTGCCGTCCTCAACGGCGTATCAGCAACCTTTGCCGCCGTGGAGTGGAACCAGATTGACATGCCCAAAGACAGTAGTTACTAAACGCGGTCTCGATTTGCTTAAAACGTGAAATAGTACGTCTGTAAGTAGGCCTGGAAATAGGGTTGAATTGGTCAGCTTCCTGTCTGCAATGGTTCGACCGCGGAATACCTGACAGCCTGCGTGTGCTGCAGCAATGGGTGTGAAGAAATGCAGACCAATTGTCCCCACAACAACATCTGCGCTCGAACAGCCGCACACTCTGTTGAGTGTTCGTTACATGAAATCCCAATTGCCACGGAATATCAAATGCGTTGCAGTACACAGCAAAATAAAACGGTGAGTGGACAATGAATGTGGCACCAAATCTGTCACCATCCTGCACGAACAGCTACTACTACTACTAGTAGTAGTAGCCGAATGCGAGTCAAGTATGTGGACCTGTCAACAAGCAATATTCAACGCCTTACATTATTTCCAGCAAGCTGGACACTCAGTGTTCATTTCCTCGTCAATGTCACACAAAGTTAGGCAGAAATTGCATCCGAGATTTGATGCCACATTGACGAAGCAGAGGTGGGGCAGAAAGAGTATCCACAACACGGTTTACCATTCACCCACATCTTGCAGTAAGCAGTGCTTTGGTGTTTCTTCTATTGGGACAGGAATTCGCGTTCGGGAGTGGGAGGAGGCTTGGGTAGACGTGGCAAAGCAGCCACAAATACGGTGATACCCTGTGATCAGTTTGGGTTTGTTAAAATGATAATATTTTGCACGATATTTCAGGATGTACGTTGCTGGAAAGTATCTTGGCAGTCCACTTTCTGTCTGGGAATTACCTTATGCATTGAGTAGGGAGCTTGTATTGCGTTTTTGTCCCCGTCAAAATGCCCTCCACAACGATACGTCTTAATTACGCGATGCTTTCAATGGCATGGAGCCAATTCATTGCAATACCGGATGAGGAGTGAGCAATTTCAAGAACAGCGCAGGTATAGAGCATTGGACAAATGGAAGACTTATTTGCACGGCCCATTTCGCACTCCGGTCGCATTAGTTCATTTCTGCAGAAAGCAAGACTAAAATGTTGTAGTGCAGGAGAAAGCAAAGTAAAGAGTAGGGAAAGAAAGGCAGACGCAGCACTGTCGGTGAATAAATACAACACTTTCTGAAGCTGTGCAATCAAACTAAGGCCTCAAATGCATCCTCCTCCATTTGCATTTGCTGTGGCAGGAACCTATGCTAGAATTCGTATGTTTACATAGATCATACATTCACATCGCCTTGGGATAATAAAACTTGAATCATTCCGTCAGCTACTATGCTCTCACTTTCTCCTCAGCTCCCCTCCAAATCGGTTACCTTGTCAAGGCGTTAGCAGATGCAGCCCACGCTCAGAATTCGCGACCAAGCAGGTGACTTGTGGATTCACGCCCGTTGGTGCAAGCATTGAAGTGCTTCCTGCTAGGATTACACTTTCAGACTCAAACCTCTTATGTTTCCTCATCAACTGCGTCTCGTCAAATTTCTTGCTGTGATTTCATTTGATTTTTCCATTTACGATAGGTAAGAGCATGGAGACAATTCCATGTTCCAGTGAGTTGGAGGTAAAACAGCACTCTACTGGGGAGGGAAGCGGAAGCATGGAAACGGGAAACAGCCGTGTCATTAAAGCAGAGCCACGGCAGTGGGAGGTTAGTGTTGTTATTTTCTCAAAAGAGGGAGTAGTGAGACTGGAGTGATGTGGAGAGGGTCGTCTGGATTCAGTGTTGTATGATACCGCCTTCGCTGTTTGGATGCAAACTCCATCCACACCCGAACTTCACCTTGAACAGTGCGCCCTTGTGTAATGATCCAAGTATGAAGGAGCACTCAAATGGGACAGAAATATGAAATCCTTACCCTTGCTGTCTGCAGAATTAGGCAATTCTTTGATGGCAGCATACCGGTCGCCCAGTTCACTCGAAAGCCTGTGGTGAATCAGGCGAAATTGCATAGCACCACCAAAGAGGAGTGGTTTTCAATGGTGTCGCCTCCACCATTCCTACCCTCGTCCAACCAATGCTGCCTCATTGTAGACTTCGTTACGTCAGTTTATGAGCCAGTCGTTTTCACCTAATTGGGATAGGAAACTGTTTTAAATCTGCCCGAGTGATGCATGATTCAGAGTGTTTCAAGCCATGGTCCTCACTGGACATGCAGGTGGCAGTTAACCCTCACCCTCTCTATCCTGCTTCAGCTTGTCACCCATCCACTAAATGGGTCCCGAATGGCTAAATACAATCCGAAATTTGGCATTGCCTAGGCCTACTTCAAAGTTGCAAGTAGCATCATCGCAAGCAGTTACAAACTACTCATGATTCGTGAGTGGATTCCTCCTTCCATTACCTCACCATTAACAGTGGCGACAATTCTTAAAAGGAGTAGAGCTGATTAGTTAGGCTATGAATGCTTCTTCGTCGGGAATCATTTTTCATTGACCCTTGTTTTGAAATCCAACTTGAATGTATGGAAGATGAGCACTACTGAGTTCTCTTTCCTGGTAGTTCAAGTTAAATTTGTGGCTTGTGCTCATGAAAGTCGACAAACATTTCAGCTATGGATGGTGGTAAGACGGATGGTGGGTAGGCTATGCTGACATCTTCAGATGTGCATGAGTAATTAAAAGCACGAGGTGGAGGAGCATGGAGAAGAGCACGAGGTGGAGGAGGAGTTGGGGGAGGAGGAGGGGACATCAATTGAACCATTTTCCGACTTCAGGCAGTGGTTGGGTGCAATCTTTGCTTCATCCAGTTCCAGTGAAAGCACTCTTGTTAATCAAGACGTTAGACCACCACCAGTTCAACAAAACCCGCCTTTAGATGCAATTTCTGCCTAACTTTGTGTGACATTGACGAGGAAATGAACACTGAGTGTCCGGCTTGCTGGAATTGCGAAATTGGTCTTGGTAAATAACATGTTTAGCTAGGTTAATCTGGTTCATCTCGCAGTGGCAGAGAAAGTGGAAATGCTGTCAAATGTGGCACATCCAAATTGTAATGGTGGGAGGTTGGAAGAAAGGAGAATCGGGGCAAATCCACAGATATCCTACAAGTCGAGTTGCCCAATGAGTAAAAAAGGAGAGAGTACTGTCCTTTGCTAATGCAAATATCATGCTTCAGGAACAAATACCAATGAGCAGAGTCCCTTTAGAATTCACCAAAGCCAGCTATACCTACATTTATTCTTCTTTTTTCAGCAGTGTGCTTGTGCACTACTTTGTATTCACCTTCCGCCCATCGAATCAACCACTATACTGCTGATGAAGGCAAGTAGGTGTTGTCACACTTATATTCACAGAACCGCCACACAAACAGTCCCAGTAGACTTAACTCCACCTGCTACGAATGGCTTCAACCCTTTCTACACCTCCGCAACACTATCTCATCCCATTATTTTCAACCCTCATAGTTCAACATACCACATTTTGAATGCATTTTTTGACGTCGTATCCCTTTGTCGGTATGTCAAAACCTCTATCAGCAAACATAAAGAAATGGAGGAAAGTTCTAGTCGACTTAACTGCAACTGCTATGAATGGAGTTAACCCTCGCTTCTTTATTGACAGTGTGGTGAACTCCTCCGTAGAACTCATCTATCTCAAGTTTTGAGGTCCGTGGTTAAAAATTCCTCAAGTTGAATATATTTTGACCTCATATCAATCTGCCTGTATGTGAAGATTCTTATTTGTGAACATAAACAAATAGAAGCTAGTAACAACGTCGTCACATCTTGCCTTCCACGATGCGGAGGGAGCAGCAGGTTTAGCTTGGCCTCCTTTCAAGCATTTGTGTTTTACCTTCCGCTAAACATCAGGTGCAAGGTTTCTTCATCCGATTCCGACGTGACCACGGAATCATTTTTAGCCTTTAGTCTCACTTGTATCAGCATTTATGGTTAATGAAGCGCTTAAACAAGTTTGTCATTTGATGGCTTAATTAGAGTTAATGCTAGTCTAAAATGGTTAGGATTTCTCGATGTGATAGCTTGTCGTTTATTCTTTTGATCTCAACCCCCTTAAAATAATGGCGGTGTGACCTGAATGCTCACTGCAGACTTTGCCACTATCGTCCCATTCACCGTCAGTCTTTACATCCGTGAGGTTTCGTCTTCAAGCTTTCCATTAAGCAGGCATTGTTACTTTGATTCTATGACCCAGTCCCATCCAGTACACCTGTATTTCCTTTATTGTTTCATTTGGAAAGTTTGATTTGTTCGTACCAATTTTGATATCTCAATATCACTTCCTTACATTATGTTGTTCAACAAGTTAGAAGCTCACGGTAAATTCAAAATACAGATTTGATTGTGTGTCTTTATCGACCTAAGGTTTTGCATATTATTTCTTTACTTCATATATATACTTTGGTTTGTAGGTGGACCAGTAGATCAAGCACCTTTCTTTGTGTAAAACCTTCCAGTACCATAAACGAGTGTACCAAAGAAATGGACTCGGCATTTGGGAGTTATCGTCTTTTCTCCAGTTTTGAACGAACTGTATGCAATGTCATGAATCGGTATATGTGATGCTGCCCCCACGTCTTTGGTGGGGTGTCCAAATCGGTACTTGCTTAAGGCCTGTGTTCCTACTTTCCTTCCTGCTTGCCCCACCAACTAAACTGCTCTCTTTCTAAAGCAGCAGCATGGTATTGGCATCTCGCTCCTAGTCACCTCTACCCTTCGTCCAGTTACTACATTCAACAAGCTCTCGCCTTGTTTCCTCCTTCCAAAACTTGACCACTTTAGTTACCTTAGTAAGTGCAACAAATATGCAAATGTGTTTTTTAATTCAAATATGCTACGTTAATGCGCTCGGGTGCAGAGATGTCATTTTACAATTCCTAATGACAAAATTAAATGGAGCAAAAATAGGCGATGTATTTGCAGAAAAATTAGATTAAAGTACAAAATAGGGGTTTGTCGGCACTCAAATCGAGTGCTGCCTTTCCATTCGAAGACATAGACCACCCAGTGCAAGTACAATCTGCAAAGGTTTAAATGCATGCTCAATCAAACACAATGTCAAAAAGCCTATCAAAGCACCGCATAGACTCCATCCATTTTCTTTGAGACTCGACACTTGACCTCCCTCTTAAATCTCCCACATCAGTAATCGCAAAACAGTCGGCGCTTTAAAATGAAAAGCACCCACAAACAAGTGAAGAGATGTTTGATTTCATTTGCAATGGAGAGAAGTGGTTGACTTAAGTGGGTTGAAATTTTTTGTGGGGACAGTATTTGGCAGACCTTTAACAACAGCATAGGCCGGAGTGCAGCCTCACGGAATCGACGACTAAACACATCGACATGATGAATTTCTCATGAGATTTTCTGTTAATTTCTTCCTTTAAATTAGTACCCAAACAATTTAAAATAAAACACAATTACAATTTCGCCATTTCTATTCAATTCTTAGTTCTACAGGCAGACTACTTCGAGGTCGCCGAATTCCTTACCTGCATCCCTGTCTTCTGCTCCCTTAAACATCAACAGAATACAAAGTCACTGGGCTAAACGTATTACTAACAGCAACATACTTGGTTCCTTAATAAAAGGCTGACACTCAGATCTGCAATAGGAAAAGCGCGTCAGTGACGACAAAGGTGGTTGTTTTGATGGCAGAATCTGTGACGAGGCACGGCAAAGATGGGCAAAGCCAGTGTATTGTAGGAAACAGTAGACGAGGAAGTAGGTTTCCATTCCGAGTTTCGCGGTACGCAAAATAATTAATTAACATTTAAATGTGGAACTCTTAAAATCCCTCTTCTACTTCTCCATCGGGGAATATCGTGTGTCAGCGACAAGGAAGCCAAGAAAATGCTAAACCACTTTGATGTATTTGACACACGGTAGAATGAAGATGAAATGCTCCTACGATAGATGTTGTGTGAATGTAGCAAGGCAAGAAATCTAGTGAAGGTAACGTAAGTGCAGAGAATGATGCAGATGCCGAACGCTTGAAAGAAAGAGAGGGGAAGTGAGCAGGCTAAAGGGGTTACGGACGATTTTGACGGATCTGAAAATGACATCGGCATCGTTATCGTGGTTTGGATAGGAAGATAGACTGAACTTATTGTGAAGTGAACTGGTGTGACTTTGCACCATGATAAGGCACAGGGAGAAGGGTTAAAGGTTTGACTCACACATAACTGACAGCCTACAGTCGTCAATCACGGGCCTGTTCATATTTACAACAACTACAAAGGTATAATATGGCATAAATCCTACAAGGTAAACAATAAATGAAAGGAAAATATCTGGATTGAATTAAAGATGGGCTGTGCAAGACAGATGATAGGGTACCATGTAGGAGGCCTTCGGGAAGTGTCGCCTTGACATGGACTGGATGATGGTGGTGGTGGTGATGATGATGATGAGGCAACCTGGGCCCTTCTCGTAACATTGGGTGTATTTTCGGTTATTGCAGCCACCTTTGATACTACTCGAGAAAGGACTTCTTCACCATTCGAGTCTACCTCCTCCTCATCGTCGGCGTCATAGTCGACTTCTCCACGCGTCCCTTGCGATGACATTGATTCCTCACACTCATCTAAATATACCATTTCATCATTCCGATCATCCTTCCTACTTCTATGCATGACTGAAATGCAAGTCGAATGCTAGGGCCCCGGGCTAAAACTCTGATTTCCACCACTGGGAAAGAGAACTCAACAGTGTTCACATCACCCAATCTTAAGGTAAACTTTTAACGACAAACCAATCTTTAGTGCAAAGCACTTCAGATGCCATGAAATAAGGAGCCCTGCCATTTAAAATGGTTGATCCGCGTTGACATTACTGCTTAAAAGAAAGAGGAAAATCTCATTTACATCAAGAATCAAGCCTGTAAATGCCTGATATGATAAGACTTGTGACATTTAAGTAAGCCGAAGGAATACCAGAGGTCAAATCATATTTTGCAATGAATGATTGACCTGGAGGAGGTCTAGCAAATGTGAAATGTAACCTGTCTGTTTGTCACCTTATTCGCACATCTTTTATAATGTGGAAGTTAATGGCCATTTAGGAATCTGGTGAGAACTATGGCTTGAAGTGGCCTAAATCGTGCATCACTTGGGTAAGTTGAAGGTAGTCTTCAATCCAAATTAGATAAGACGGCTTCGTACTCTAAAGCATTGTAAAGAAGAGACCGATTAAAGAATATTGGCTAAAACAGTGGGCGAAGAGAAAGCACTGGAAGTTACTCTTGATGGATTGGAGCCCAAAACATGCTGCGAGGTGCCTATGCAGACTTTGCCTTCAATCAACTCCAAAGCGTTTTTAACTGGATGAATTTTAACACTGCCCTCTGCTAATTTAGAAGGTGTGATGATGGCAATGTGTTACAACATATCAAAGAACAACGTGTGTACGTACATGGGGGAGGGGAAAGCGTTATCACAAATAACTCTTCTGCCTTAACCTCCATAATCTCTGTGTCCGTGTTTGCTCGCTTAAACTCCCACGTAAGTCAGTGCAATTTAGCGGCAGTTTCAGCTACATCCAAATTCAAGGCCCATAACCTGCATTGGCCATGTCGGACATTTTCCATTTAAGGCTTGTATGATACAGACAGCGCGCCACTATCATTCAATCGTGTTTCATCAACATTAGTGCAACTTATAAGAATGGACTTTGTTATGTTTACTTCAATCCTTTCATGCATGCTTCATTTACACTGGCCCAGAAAATGGTTGACGCAATTAGGTGAAATGGCAAAGCTTCCAGGCTTCAAATGGTCAAACCACAAGACTCATATTTTACGTGCTAAAGAGGTTTAAAATCAACGCACATGTCTACTTATGCCATTTGTGGATGAATGAAGCCTCAACCACATAAACTATCCGTTTAGCATTTCGTCAAATATTACACTAATGCCAAAGCTCACTGCAGAGCCTAGAGTGGTATGCAAGTTTAGTTTTCTAACGGTCGGTAAAATTCCAGGCATCATTTGGCCATTGTAATAGCTGGCCCGATAGGAATGAACAAACGGATCACGAGAACATCATCCAGTGTTCGTACCAAGTCAGGGTTGATTGGACTTTAGTGAAAAGAATACAGTTTCTGCCAACGAATAAAAGTCAATGAAGGAAGCAGTAAATGCGGATCTCCTAAAATTCCACTTTTAATTCCCAAGTTGTGTATTTTAACTGTCAGCTGCAACGGGGTCAGAATATTCCTTCACTGCTTCAATATATTTGAATCATGGAAAAGCAAAAATAAATGACACGCATGGTGGATGGCGATGAATGCAGTAAAATTAAAACAAGTCTGCATAAACATTGCCTGTCAAAGAGTTAGGACAAACGCCAAAGACTTGGCAACGGGGGAGGCAAGTGGGCCGAGAAATGGGGTGACGGGTGTTGTGGATGACGCTGAAGTTTAAAGCGGAGGTGGCATCATAATCCATCTAGGATAATAGACTGAATTCAGAAGGAAGTCAACCCGTGTCGCTTTAAGGAGTAGGGAGATGAGAAATGATAGAGGTCTCGACTCACGCACAACTGTCACTCTACGTTCGTTTAACATATGACCGTCCATGTTTAAAACAGCATCCCTTGCACTCGCATAGGCATAATAGCGTATAATTGCTACAAGACAAAACGAGAAATAAAGTAAACATCAAATTTGATAGTAGGTGTGGAATGTGAAATATGATATCACCATAACGCCCGCCATCAAATCTAGCCAAATTGTCCTCCACATAGTACTCCGCCATCTCTCCATATGGTGCGAATAAGTAATGGAGCTCAAATTCCGAGAAGTCCGGTGGAAGATTCCACACATACACACAGTTCATATTACCATCTCCTAGCACCGGGTCGGTGTGTGTTAAATCGCCCATCACAGGGATTGTCACTCTCGTGTCTAGCAAAGGAAAGGACGTTGCCACTCTCATTGTAAGCACTTTATACGCATATATTGAAAAATTAATATAAAGGCGGGAAAGAGAAGAGTAACGAATCACAAAAGGTGGCATTTTAATACTTGATCAGCAATGTACCTGGATCATTCTGATTGCTTAAAATTCCACCAGAAGTAAAGGCACGACTAATAGAGGATGGGAAAAGAGTAGGTTGCATAACACCAGAAGGCACTAATCCAGGGACACTAAAATATGTTCTACGAAAAGGATTTCTCAGTATTCCTTGGTTGAGCAGCATTGTTAGGTTGGTCATTGCTTCTAAAGGCGGGTTTTGTTGAACTGGTGGTGGTCTAACGTCTTGATTAACAAGAGTGCTTTCACTGGAACTGGATGAAGCAAAGACAGCCTCCAACCACTGCGTGAAGTCGGAAAATGGTTCAATTGATGTCCCCTCCTCCTCCCCCAACTCCTCCTCCACCTCGTGCTCTTCTCCATGCTCCTCCACCTCGTGCTTTTAATTACTCATGCACATCTGAAGATGTCAGCATAGCCTACCCACCATCCGTCTTACCACCATCCATAGCTGAAATGTTTGTCGACTTTCATGAGCACAAGCCACAAATTTAACTTGAACTACCAGGAAAGAGAACTCAGTAGTGCTCATCTTCCATACATTCAAGTTGGATTTCAAAACAAGGGTCAATGAAAAATGATTCCCGACGAAGAAGCATTCATAGCCTAACTAATCAGCTCTACTCCTTTTAAGAATTGTCGCCACTGTTAATGGTGAGGTAATGGAAGGAGGAATCCACTCACGAATCATGAGTAGTTTGTAACTGCTTGCGATGATGCTACTTGCAACTTTGAAGTAGGCCTAGGCAATGCCAAATTTCGGATTGTATTTAGCCATTCGGGACCCATTTAGTGGATGGGTGACAAGCTGAAGCAGGATAGAGAGGGTGAGGGTTAACTGCCACCTGCATGTCCAGTGAGGACCATGGCTTGAAACACTCTGAATCATGCATCACTCGGGCAGATTTAAAACAGTTTCCTATCCCAATTAGGTGAAAACGACTGGCTCATAAACTGACGTAACGAAGTCTACAATGAGGCAGCATTGGTTGGACGAGGGTAGGAATGGTGGAGGCGACACCATTGAAAACCACTCCTCTTTGGTGGTGCTATGCAATTTCGCCTGATTCACCACAGGCTTTCGAGTGAACTGGGCGACCGGTATGCTGCCATCAAAGAATTGCCTAATTCTGCAGACAGCAAGGGTAAGGATTTCATATTTCTGTCCCATTTGAGTGCTCCTTCATACTTGGATCATTACACAAGGGCGCACTGTTCAAGGTGAAGTTCGGGTGTGGATGGAGTTTGCATCCAAACAGCGAAGGCGGTATCATACAACACTGAATCCAGACGACCCTCTCCACATCACTCCAGTCTCACTACTCCCTCTTTTGAGAAAATAACAACACTAACCTCCCACTGCCGTGGCTCTGCTTTAATGACACGGCTGTTTCCCGTTTCCATGCTTCCGCTTCCCTCCCCAGTAGAGTGCTGTTTTACCTCCAACTCACTGGAACATGGAATTGTCTCCATGCTCTTACCTATCGTAAATGGAAAAATCAAATGAAATCACAGCAAGAAATTTGACGAGACGCAGTTGATGAGGAAACATAAGAGGTTTGAGTCTGAAAGTGTAATCCTAGCAGGAAGCACTTCAATGCTTGCACCAACGGGCGTGAATCCACAAGTCACCTGCTTGGTCGCGAATTCTGAGCGTGGGCTGCATCTGCTAACGCCTTGACAAGGTAACCGATTTGGAGGGGAGCTGAGGAGAAAGTGAGAGCATAGTAGCTGACGGAATGATTCAAGTTTTATTATCCCAAGGCGATGTGAATGTATGATCTATGTAAACATACGAATTCTAGCATAGGTTCCTGCCACAGCAAATGCAAATGGAGGAGGATGCATTTGAGGCCTTAGTTTGATTGCACAGCTTCAGAAAGTGTTGTATTTATTCACCGACAGTGCTGCGTCTGCCTTTCTTTCCCTACTCTTTACTTTGCTTTCTCCTGCACTACAACATTTTAGTCTTGCTTTCTGCAGAAATGAACTAATGCGACCGGAGTGCGAAATGGGCCGTGCAAATAAGTCTTCCATTTGTCCAATGCTCTATACCTGCGCTGTTCTTGAAATTGCTCACTCCTCATCCGGTATTGCAATGAATTGGCTCCATGCCATTGAAAGCATCGCGTAATTAAGACGTATCGTTGTGGAGGGCATTTTGACGGGGACAAAAACGCAATACAAGCTCCCTACTCAATGCATAAGGTAATTCCCAGACAGAAAGTGGACTGCCAAGATACTTTCCAGCAACGTACATCCTGAAATATCGTGCAAAATATTATCATTTTAACAAACCCAAACTGATCACAGGGTATCACCGTATTTGTGGCTGCTTTGCCACGTCTACCCAAGCCTCCTCCCACTCCCGAACGCGAATTCCTGTCCCAATAGAAGAAACACCAAAGCACTGCTTACTGCAAGATGTGGGTGAATGGTAAACCGTGTTGTGGATACTCTTTCTGCCCCACCTCTGCTTCGTCAATGTGGCATCAAATCTCGGATGCAATTTCTGCCTAACTTTGTGTGACATTGACGAGGAAATGAACACTGAGTGTCCAGCTTGCTGGAAATAATGTAAGGCGTTGAATATTGCTTGTTGACAGGTCCACATACTTGACTCGCATTCGGCTACTACTACTAGTAGTAGTAGTAGCTGTTCGTGCAGGATGGTGACAGATTTGGTGCCACATTCATTGTCCACTCACCGTTTTATTTTGCTGTGTACTGCAACGCATTTGATATTCCGTGGCAATTGGGATTTCATGTAACGAACACTCAACAGAGTGTGCGGCTGTTCGAGCGCAGATGTTGTTGTGGGGACAATTGGTCTGCATTTCTTCACACCCATTGCTGCAGCACACGCAGGCTGTCAGGTATTCCGCGGTCGAACCATTGCAGACAGGAAGCTGACCAATTCAACCCTATTTCCAGGCCTACTTACAGACGTACTATTTCACGTTTTAAGCAAATCGAGACCGCGTTTAGTAACTACTGTCTTTGGGCATGTCAATCTGGTTCCACTCCACGGCGGCAAAGGTTGCTGATACGCCGTTGAGGACGGCACATCCAAATTGCACTAGGGTGTGACTCGACGCCGGAAGAATCAGCCCACTTCTCTCGGTGGATATTCAGTAGGAAAGGAGAGGGTACTGTCCTTTACCAATGCAAATGTCGTACTTCAGAAACAAACACCACCGGCAAGGAGCCACCCGTTGGAATCCACATGAGCCTGCTAGATGCCTACTTTCCCTCTTTTGACACCAAAGTGCAGGTGCCGTAACTTCTACTTACGTCTGACTCATCACCTCAGACAAAGTGGCACAGATGAGGTCAAGCAGCTGTCACTGCAATAATATGCATTGAACCACCACACAAACAGTTCTTGCACACT
Organism: Echinococcus oligarthrus; assembly: GCA_900683695.1. Taxonomy (NCBI): domain Eukaryota; kingdom Metazoa; phylum Platyhelminthes; class Cestoda; order Cyclophyllidea; family Taeniidae; genus Echinococcus; species Echinococcus oligarthrus. Next base: position 15,218 of record CABFON010000081.1, read on the forward strand.
TGACTCCGCACGCTGTGAACGGCTTTAACTCCATCCTCTTCACCTACAGCGTGTGTCGGTCTCCTCTGCACCACCCACCCCGCTCAACTTTGCCTAGCCTCGTAGTTCAACATTCCACAATTCGAATGCACTTTCATCCACACATCAGTCTGCCTGTCCATCATGAGCCGTATCAGTGAAATTGAAAACCTAGAAGACACAACTTGACTGCTACGATGCAGGCTGCGTGGGCGGTTCAGCCTGACCTCCTTTCCTGCACATAACAGCATCCAAGCATTCAAGCGTGTCGTGTACTTGCCAGTAATGAAGAGGGTCACACGCATTCACCACCACTTAACAAATTATTCTTCATCTTTTATCGCCCTCTGTTTTCACTTGGGTGCAAAGATGAATTACCGTATACTCGGGTACAATGTCAATTGAATCCTTCTGAAATTGTCTAATAGCGACATTTGCACTACCCATGCACTCGATCTACTCTTTGCTCCTCTCCATATCTACAACTTGATTGTGAAAGGTGGGCTGTGATAAGGGGTAATTGACTGGGCGAATCCAGCTGCAAACTGCTACACCTCCCAACTCCGTGTAGACTTTGTCACACCAAACTGCCAATTGGATGCATTGACTTGACTGCACTTGGTGCAGAGGTCAATCATAGGAGGTGGTGGCTATAACTGGCACATTAGCATCGCCTCTCCTGCAGCCTCCGCCACTCGTGGGAAAAATGCCATGCACGCAGTCCCTCCATTGTGTTGTGCTAAATGAAGCACAAGACATTGAAAGATGGCTTCTCCACAAACGATGAACAATGGTATTTGTACCACAACACAGAGTTATCACGTGCTCTAACAGATGCGGTGCTCAACATTCTACTCTCACTCGTGGCACACAGGCAGCAGCATTGTTGTCACTCACATCCCCCTTTGCCTGATTTTCATGAAAGAGCCTATCACAGACGGATGGATACGAGGCTGTTGGTGCATTCCCAATGGTATAATTGTGCATTGTGATTTTTGGAAATGGAGGATTGCTTTGAGGCACAATAAGCAATGTATACAATGGCGATCGCACACATGAGCATAAATGGATTCAAAGGGGGTGAGTGTTGCAGGTGAGTTTGGAAATCCCTTCAGATAAATGGGAAAGGGCGAGTGACATCGCGCAGACATTGCAGTTGGGTCCACAATTCGTGTTTTAGTTGAGTTTCAATGCGTATCATTGTAGTGGTGCTGCTACACCTGCTGCATTGCAATTGTTCCAGTGTTGCTCAGAAAATAACCGTGATTTGTGGCATCAGTACAAAAAAAGTGCTCTAGAGTTCTGTTAACAAAAGGAGAACAATGAGCTGTGGCAGATTTCTCATGCAGTTAAAGAAGAAAATTGCATATCCACCCTGACACACTGGACATTGGCCCATTGACACAGCTTGTCCTTTCACCGAAACTCAAACCACTGAAAATTCGACGTGTCAACCTGAACAGAGCTTCTGCCTCCTCTGCCACCGTGAAATGCAACAAGATTTTCTGGCTGAAGACACACTCACCTGACGGGATTGCAAGTAGATTTCATAGTGTCAATTAATGCGTTCCAAATAATTCAGGTATCTGGCCTAAATTGAGGTGATGTTTCGTCTAAAATTGGCTCACAACAAACAGCATGCTGGCATGCACTAAGGCATTGGGGAGGCCGACAGCTACCCCAGTCTCACCTACAACATTTCTGAGTGTACGTCAATGGAAGGTAGTTTGCACTGCATCATCTCATTGCAGTGCTGATCATAACGCAATAACAAAGTGTTTCTACAAGAAGGGTAAAATTAAACTTGCACCCTCATTAATGCAAGCCCAACTCCCAAAGAGATCGTTCATTTATGTGAGCCAACATTGTGGACCCATCAACGGCCAGTATCCCAGTTCCATTGAACTACATTTGCGCTGCCTATTAATCTCCCCGTCAACTTTGCCCTGGCCCTTGCAACTACTGCATCAGAGCATTTAGGAAAAGGAGGTAAGGAATAAGCAGTACCCTAATCACTAGTCCCGATTCTTTTTTCTCCAAAACCATACAGTGCTTTCGTGCCTTCGCCAATAGGAAGCCCATTTCACCACCACATCGATACATGGAGCCATAAACGCAAACATGCGCTTTAGTCGGAGAGGAGAAGGTTGCAAAACGAGAAGGTACTTTTCCGAAGTGATGCTAACTTCAAAAGCTGCTTCCTCACCGTAGCTTACGTGACTGTGACAGGCAATTGAACCCCGGGGTTCACGTCCTGATTTAATAAGTGAAATTGTAAGAAACATGTGTCAGAAAATGAGAACGGTAGGAATATATGAGCATTGGAAGTGGAAAACAAATTAGGAGATGGAATGGTGATCCAGTGATGGCTGCTACATACCTTTCTCCATCCGGTTCCTCATTTATTCAGCCAAGAAACAT
>CABFON010000082.1:0-17637 GCA_900683695.1 Echinococcus oligarthrus
GTAGATAACAGTGCCAATCTCGAGCAGCTCTCCGAAGCAGAAGGGAATGGTCGAGTGGGAATTACAAGTTTTCTTCCCTCTCTCAACACTTGGCTTCTTTTAGCCGGTTGTGGCACTACACTCCTTCTTATAGCCTTAATTATTGGCTATGTCGTTTATAAATTCCGCAGGCGAAATGAGGGTTCCTATAACGTGGAGGAAAATAGGACATTCATAAATCAGCGCTCAACTTCAACACTTGCGCCGACACCACTTTTGTCTCCCTCTCTAGAAACAGCAACCGAACTAGCCCCTCTTCGAAGATGCACCCCGGTAGAAATCGAATTCCCAAATAAAGAGTGGTATGTATAGCATTTATGTCTAAGAGATTTTTCAGACTCCACATTGTGCGCTATTCCAGCTGCAGAATTCCAGTGAACAAGCCATAAATCCTTGTATATATTATCTATATCGAACCTGTGTAATAGACTCCAAATGTTGGGACAGGGAAAGTGTTACCACTAAATCGGTTTTTTGTATTTTCTGTGTGTATTTTCCGCTCTGCCTCCCTTCCACCACTGGTGAACGAAATTCCCCTCTGAAAAAATCTACCTCTTCCTCAACGCAGAGCATTTGCTTATGCATGTATGAAATCACTTAAAAAGCAATCACTCGCTATTAGTATTTGCCATTGAATAAAGATTTTATGATAAAAGGTATTTTTCACCTTAAACTATTGCGGGTCATGCAAAGTAAAGGGAGTTAAATCAGGCTGTCTTTCGATTTCTTGTACCACAGGTCTAATGTCTCAAGAATTGGGACTATTTAAAAAAAATGTCTATCAGGGCTGTGATTGTATTGTCATGGGCACATGCAAAGCCTAGAATTTGGCCTAATTCGAATGTTTGGCGGTGGATTTTACTAGTTGATAAAATTATAAGCAAAGATGTTCTTCAGTTATTTTGGCATTTAAACTCGTTCCTGTGTAAATACTGATTTCTTGATCCTCTTACTGTGGTCCACTTTTGATTTGTTCATTTGAATGCGTTTGAAGTAAAAATAAGCAAAACAATTATTCAGTATGGCAACATTCACCTTTACGCAAATTGTTGCTCAGTCTTATTATAACAAGAAGCATAACTCTGTCTTAGTAACTTTTTCATTGACAATGTGACAAAACGCACACATCTCGAAAATAAATAAAACATATGTAATATTTGTCAGTTTTTAGACAATACGCGGTGTACAAAATAGACCGAAAAAGAGTAAATACACTAATTCCCTCTCAATCCTTTCGAGCACCTAAAATAATTCCTAAAAACACCGTGCATGTAAAGTTGAGAAAATTTTACTCTCGAATGCGTCTCTACGTAATCCCGCGTTCAAAAAATTAAGTGTGAGATTATATTAATCTTCACGATTATTTTCTTGGTTCAAGAACTTTTATAACACCTTCCCCGTTAAACGTGGAAGTAGGGAATTAAAATTTCCACATCCCCTGCTCCTACCAAACGCTGTGTATTTGTAAATGTTCTACTCTTCAAAAGCACAAGTCTTGACAAAATAAAGCATCAGAGGCAGAATGCAAATTTTGTTTAAATTTGTACCGAGAAACAAACAAAAAATGTATACGAGTATTCTGATTATTTATTAAGCTACTAAGTGGAGTTTGGTATATTGCTGGACATTAATTCGATAAGGTTAAGACATCATTAAAGTTTACTAATAAAAGCATTGCGACGTAGAAAAATTGTATGTTCTTATTTTCCACGTAATTTCTATGATGAGTTGCTCATGCAAAAGGGCTATAAATTTAGTTTTTATGTCTACACATAAATGGGTGAGTCAAGAACGCCAAAACCGCGAGGATATGGACGCTTGGGATGATATTCTTCCTTCCGTCCATGTTCAGATATCACGGCTGGTATATAGTTATGTCAATGAGGGCAGCATGACCTTATTTTGGGGAGTATTAAAGCTGGTTAATGTTGCCATTCTTCTTTATTCCAATTAATGTCTTTTATTTTATTTATTTTGTTCATGGTATCCATTGTTTTCTGTAGTATGCAGTAACAAAAACTGCTGGATTATATTGCATCATGGTAAAGTAATTAACCAATGACTTCACCAATAGTCTCTACATTAAAGTGGAGAATTGTTCTAATTATTGTCATTGTTTACCGGCAAGTTCAAATCAATGAATTTTCACTGTTTGGAAAATAATCTGGCTTCATCGGCTTTGAATGTTTCAGTTTTGAACAGTCACCTTAATTATGACTAATTTATTGATGAACCCCTATCATCCTACTTTAGTAGTAGGGCTCGTAATTATTTCTAGTTTATCTGTTGCCATAGCCTAACTATGGTCGAAAAAGCAAATATTTCTTAAAATTAATGTACACTCTACTTAATAAAACTGAAACTCCATTGGATCTTTATTTGGTGTTTGTGAATATGCGATCAGCAGACTATAAACTAGTGGATGACCGTTGAGAAAACTAAATCAAAAGGATGAACTGAAACCATCGTTAAAGATAATAAAGGTCTAATAAAAATTAAATTACTGTGAAAAACTTCTTGAAATATTTTAGTCATTGATAACACTGCCTTTATCACCTGTGATTATTTCCTAACAGGATTTACTTCTGTTGAAAATAGTAGCGCAATGAAGCATTTTGTCTATAAAAGTAAAAATCCATACCGCGCCACCTCTTTTCTTTCTCACCTTTATTTTTTAGTCGGTATTGTATTTCTCACGTATTTATACGGTGCCAAGAAAGTGTGAGTCATCACATAGAGAATCATGAGAAGATTATGGAGACTAGGGGTCATTATTCCCCTCCCTCAGCTTGACTAAAGGGCATTTCTTCTCGGAGATAAGTACGAATTACGAAATCTGGTGCTGTCTTGCAAGAACAAGACTATCCCGACCAATTGATTAACCCTAGTTTTTTTCAAATGTTTTTGCGCATGTTTAAGTCATATTATACCGAGTGGATAGAGGTCAGCCATAATTACTTGGCCTTCAACAAGTGAACATTTCCCAGTGAACAGTGGGGTCGGCGGTCTATCACAGCAAAACGAGTATGGTCCTCTGGGGTTAAAGTGGCGCCTTGAAAGTGTAAACAGATCAATTCACTGACAAAATCAAATTGTTTAAACTATATGTATAGGCAGGGCGTTCCACTATACGAATTTTGCGAGAAGCTTCTGCCTCTTCTGAGTTGCAATGAACTCGAGTCGTAAATCCAACAGGCTTGAATCATAATTCTCGGGGTTCAGCAGTCGCTTTATAAAGAAATAAAATGATAAAAAAATACTGCAGAGCAAAACAAAGCGTACCAAACGGATTCAATGGTATTTGTTTGTATTTTACGATGCACATAAGTAACTGCACGCTTCTAAAGGATTCTAGAAGTAGCGAAAGGTCAGTGCCGCAGTCCATACCAAAAACTGAGTTAAATTTTGCTTACCAGACTCAAAAAACAGCATGTGATTTATTTGCGGCTCAATTTGCATGTATAGTAGTGAATTGTATCGTCTAAAAGGACATTTCATATTATGTTATCGTAAATTTATGCAAAGTTATGTACGAGTTTAATCAGCAAAGCTGATACAGCATGTCGAAGCAGCATGCTATCCAAGCTTGCCTAAGATGGAGTAATTTGGGCAACTTATTGAGGTAGCATGCCTTACTTATTGCTCTATGATGTCCTTATTCTCCATTAAAACACAAGTTCAGTTATGCTAGCCTGAGTTTTGGTTTCCACCCACACTTTATGCTGTCTCATCTGCTGTTCTAGCTTGCCACTTTCAACTACAGTTGAGGAAGTTGGCAATTCTTGTCAAACAAACACCGTAGTAAACGTAATAAATGCACAAGTTTTGACTGTTAAATACTTCAAACTTTACGCAGTCTTCTGCCTGCATACCCCAGTATATGGTTGGTAGTGTGATATTTTTAAATCAAAATGATACGAATATAGAACCGTTAAACGATCATTTTGATGATATCATTGTAAGTAAATAGCAGACGAATCCCTTTTTTATATATATAAGCTAAGTACTAATGTCAAGTATCGAAAAATTTGATTTGTAATATCTGCTACCTAAAATTTGTACTTGATGATTTGCTTCTTTCCTTTTCCTACGTAAATGCATTAAGCCATGAGGATGACTGTGCCTCCAAGCAGATAGAAAATAGACCGTTAGGCCTCAGATGGAGAAGAATATATGCTTTCTGTTTACAGGAGTGAAAATGCGCGTGCAGAAAATGTTGTCGCTATAGATACTAGCTCCTTGTTTAGGTCTAGCGGTTTTGTTACAATAAATACTGAATGAATTAGATATCTAGTAATTTTCTTAGGTGATATACTAGAACTCGAATGCTATAAACCTAAGCAATATGTCCTTTTGTGATCCCATTAACAGAGTTTTCAAAAGTGTACATAGATGCCATTTCATCATATAGCATTGCATGTTGCTTTTGATTGATTGTAGAGCCTCAAAACTTCCCCGGGGGCGAAAGAGATCATAATACCTGATCAGAAAATGTATTGCCGAAGTAAAGAAGTACAATAACTGAGCCTTATTTGCCTGTGAAACTAAAACGAGGAGTTAAACCATCAGAGCACTAAATAATCACGATTAGCACAAATTAAATACCATGAAACCGAACCCCTACTTTGTTAATGCGTTCATATGTTCCCCTCAAAGTGCCACCAAGTAAATCACTAAAGTTGCTTTAATAATTCAATTTCCAGTCAAGCAGTCGACAGATTTCATTTTTTTATTTTGCGCATTAGTATTCGGACATTAGCCCATTTATTCTTTGCATATATTTGGGAAGACCACCCACACTTGAAGCGTGTTATTATCAAAAAGAGTAGTTCGCGCCTCTAATGCATAAGGGCGGACACCGTTTCAACGGACGTCTCACATGATGCCAATATAATATCCTGTAGATCAAGTCAACTTACAGAATCCTAGGCTCTGTTCAACCAATGGGGATCATATCAGAATGTGCCCTAGGTTTAGGCAGAATTTCAGGTAACTAATTAGCTATTGAAACTGAGCACTTTTATCTCCTGACTTATTCACATATCTAACTCATGTATTTGCATAGGGACGTTTTCTTTACTCCTAACGCATTCTTCTCTGTGGTAGAGCTTAGCTATGCATGAGCATTTCATTGCTCTTCTTCAAAAAATGTTTTTGCTTTAAACACAGTCTACTTCTTATAAAAACAGGTCGACTTCGGGTTCAGCAGGTAGGAACGAATCAGCGCTTTCATGCTAATTCATTTTTCGAAATATTTTGAACGCAAACACGCATCGTATAAAGTTGTAAATATAAGGCAAACTGAAAAGCGTCAGAACACAGCATTTGGATTTCCCCCGCGAAAACAATGTTGCTAAACTGGAAAATAAAATCCCAAATAGTGCCCATCACCATGATGAATTAATAAAAATGCATATACACACATTTTTAGGATTCGCTAAGAAGGCCAACTATTCGTTAATCAAAAGTCCAGCACCTTGGTAACACTTTTACTTCTATTAAGCAAATAAATCTTTGAAGAGGAAATAATGCAATGTAATAATACCTGGGCACCACCTAAGAATCTCCAGTCACTCGCAATTTTCGATTATCCTCATCGTCGTGTTTGACAATTTCTAGGCGTGTAGTAGTACCACCTATACACTATAAACTACAAAGCTAGAGGTATCTACATAATTATTTCCCAGCCATATTAAATTTTAATTCATCTTTCGTTGTAATGGCAAATAGCAAGATTAGCCTTCAAGCCTCTCCGCTCAGAGGCACATATTTCGAAGTAACTCAACGTCAGTCACCGCCTTATAACATCTTCACCAGGCATTATAATTTCTTTATGGCAAAATAAAGTAAAACCTTTACCCTTTTATTTAAAAGCCACAGATTTGTTACCCCTGCCATGATCTATCTTTCTTCAATACTTTACAGTAAAGGTGGTAAACTGATAAAGGATATGACACTTGCCATATGTATGATATCCCAAAATTTTTTGAAAGGAAGACGAAGCATTTTAAGTTGCCGCCTGTCATAAATATGTAAAAACTTCTGGGATGTTGGGAGATATGCACTTTAAATAGTTGATTATAAAATTGAGTCACTTCAAATTACACTACTTTTACCAACGTTAGTCCTTGTTGCACTTGATAATATTTTCTTTCTTTACCTTTCATTCGTGTTTTGTTTTGTTCCACAACTATGGAATGAATATTCAGGCTGGAGATTTGTTCTTATGCGCAAAGCAACCCTTTTTATTATGGTTAAAACCGTCGGAGAATATGGTGACTCCGTTTAAGCTTTGATGTTAACTACCACCCGCTAACAAGGCTATGACTTTTCGGTACAAATGTGTCAAATCAGGACAAGTATAGCTATCTTAATATTTGGCTCCCCGAGTAAAATCTACGAATAGCAATTTTAGGAGAAAGTGATTCTTAAACTCAATTTCGTGTCTTTACAACAATTCAATTAGGAAATGCATCTTTCTTTAGAAGCCGACCCTTTTCTGCCTTGCTTGACTTCAATTTTATTAAGCACTAATTCGGCATAGTTGTATTCCTTCCTCATGTTTGCCAAGCAATTTAGCAATCCGATGGTCAGAACGATGAAAAATTTGATGCCTTAATCGAATAATCAAGTTTTCAGTAACGAATAAAGTTATTTAGAACCAAACGTAAATGCATGGTTGAGGAATTTAATGCTCTGTCGTGAAGTTATTTTATGACCAAACTTGGTTTGCATTTATATTAACCTTCAGTGCCCTCAACACAGGCCTAATAAATAGTTGGGTTTAACAAGGCATTTAGCCTTCACTCTTACCTGGAAACAGAATGCCTATTCAATACACGTGAATAAGGGAACCAACGCACAACAGAACTATGTAATTCCGAAGCCGCATGTAACACTCATTCATTCTACTGTTGGTTTTTGGTGTTTAAACATACTGCGTGACAAATGAAGTCTGTAGGACTGGCAAATCCTAAGAGCCCTTAAGTTAAGAATATCATTTACAAAAACCTTCAAGGAAGTTACAAAAATTCCACTTTATCGATGTCTTCAATTAAAGCTTTATGAAGTAGATGGCTTTCTTCGCAATAATGGGTCAATTCCTCAATTACCTTTGCCCCTCGCATGCAGTGTGAATATAAATTATAAACCACGAAGGCACTTTAGTTCTGCGCAATATCTGCTTTTAAAAGTTGACATTTTCTCATCTTTCCTTCATGAATTAGACTATTGCCGACCTCTTTTACGTGGAAATATTGCATCATTTTAGGTCCATCTTTATATATTGACCTTAGAAAGAACTGAATTTCTAATAGTATTTAATCGTTCATTTAACATCGAATATTTTTAAATAAATGAGTTGCGATGATGCTGATACTTAGGCTATATATGCAGCCACTACGCTGTAAAACTCATGACGTGCAGAAGTTAACAAACTTGATGAATGGCCTCTAGTTATAAGTCTAACATCCGATTTCTTACGCCTAAAAGAAGAAATGAATAGGCAACCATCGTGTAAAAGGACTGGGCTCTTTTATTCGTCTAATTTTCCGCACAGTGTCCACATGGAATGAGTTGCGGCATTTCTTAAGACCAAGCTCTCCTAACCAAATACAGTCGCCTGGAGAGATCGAGTCCATAAAAGGATAAAGGATTTCATGGTTTTACGCCTTGGCTGCTAAGATATCCAGATAAAGGAGTGTCGTATCTTTAGACTTCCAGGCATTGATTAGATTGTTAAAATCTGAGTCACTTTTCCCCAACGACTGATTTGTATAACCTATAAATCTAAATGTTTTCTAAATTATTCATCCTCTAATAGTAACTCTCGTAGTTAAATGACGACCAAAGCAAGTCTCCTTTCACTCCTTGGTAGTGGACTCCAAGTATAAACCACAAAATAATATGTTTTGTTTGTACTGCCGCAGTTCTGGTGCTTTTAAGGCCCACAATAAAACAGGATAGGAGTTTTGTAACCTTATCTGAAAAAGAAGTAGTTAAAATCCAGAAGCTTACAACGTATTTGGAAAGAAATATTCACCCATTAATCTGTAGTGATGTTTCTACTACTAGTCAGAATTCTGCTTTTGATGCCAAATAATTTTGACAAGCTATAATACTAGCACACATTCAACGCGTCAGAATTGAACGTCAGTAATACGACAGGGCAGAGGCCGTCGAGGTTTCGTGGTGACATCTTTGTCACGATTACGGTGCATCTTGTTTTCTTTTTTATACTTTGGTTGGTTTGTAAAGCGACAAAGTCTGGTAAAATAGATTTTATTACTTAAAGGGGAAAAGTAAATGGGTGATTCCTTTTGAATGAAGGGCTCACCCAATTCATCTTAAGCCTGCTACGAGATATTTTCTTTGATTTTACACAAATGAGCATACATACTGTGCCTGTAATAACTTTTTTGACGATAAGATTTTCGAAAATTCCAGTAAAGCACAGACTTATAGGAATATTGGACTCTTTCTCCCTAAAAACAAGCTTCTCAATTAGCTCTTTGTCAGCGTTATGGCATCGAGGTGACCTTGCCCTTCCAAATGAGCCACAGTGCGACGGATATGAACAGATGATCTCCTTTTAGAAGAAATGTTAATGGTCCTTGATGCCTTAATTGCTTAAAATCCCTGTTGTGTCAGCTTAAAAACTTTAGAGATTGCAAATTCGATACAAAGACAGCGTAAAAATTTAAAAGGCCTGGTTTACTTTATTTTGTTATATGTTGGATTTATTTCTCTGGTTAACTGGGTGTGTCAGGGAGCTAGTAAATTTTCACAGTTTTGTTGAGAAATCTTTAATCTAGTTTTAAAAAGTTTTCATAAAAAACGGGACTGTCGCAAGTAACTTGATATGATCAGTACAATTCGTAAAATTCCTCAACTATTTGCGAAAATTAAATATATTTCTTCCAAGGAAGGTGCATAAAATAGAACAATAAATATCCGCTTAAATTTGCGGTTAATACTAACTCAAAAGTGGTCAAATTGTTGTAAAAGTAGGAGATCGTGGTTACCACTCGGTACTTTATTATTTCTTTAGGAGGTATTTTTTGAGAAGCACTGGCGCTCATAGAACTCGTCCCTTAGTTTTTCTCCTAAAACATTTGACATATATGCAAAACCGTCTAATTTTCACAGAATGAAAGGATTTTCAGTGTTCCGTAGACCTGTGACTCTAGTTACCTATATTGGTTCTCTGGTTTTCTAGTATATTGATAAGGCTTTTAAGACTAATATGGGCCTGATGTTCTAACTTAACGTCATAGAAGCCTGAGATTAAATGGTTTCCTACTTATATAACTTTTGGTGGATTTGCGCTAATTCTTTACACGATTTATTTTTAGATATATTTCGTCCCAATGTATTGAGTAAAAAGTACGTCCAGTAATGTTTAACGACACTTTTTAACCATGTAATCTCATTGCAGATAGAGCTATGATACTATTCAAGCTAAAAGCCCCGAAGTATTTAAAACGAGGGGAATTTAGAATAGTTGTATGTTTTTAATAGTTAGAAGTTTGCCATTGTTTGTCACTTTGTTCCACTGATGTGATTTTTAGTGGTGCAAATGTCGGAAACTTGTGTATAGGAAGCTCTGAAGTCTTAATAACTTATAAAATAAAGCAACATTACTATAATTATCTGCTTAATCACGAATCCGTCTATGGTATCGTGCTGTGTCTGCATTTTTGTTTGAGACTAACGGTGATTTCAACATAATACATTCTTGCTAGAATTTAAAAAACGATTTCTCTGCTATTGTAGTTGTGGGCCCTGGTAGTGCAAACAATCCTTCTAGGTACCACATCACTTTCCTCCCCTAACCAACTAAATTTTACTTATAACTTGTTCAAATGAATGAAGTTTTCCGTTAAAGTAATCCCATATACCATGTGGATTTGTGCTGTCGTTAATTTGTCACGGCCGACTTAATATTGGCAAACTTTTAGCATGCAAGGCGATCCATTTAGACGATACCAATTGCTTCCGTGCATTTAATTAACCGATAGGGATCTGAAAATGGGCAATTGATTTCCGCTGGCAAGTGAATCACTTTCCAACATTATAATGATACGCGTATGCTCAAGCTCTTCTCGTCATTTGGAAGTGAGTAAGGCGTTAAATCTAATGACAAGGCACCCATCCTTTACTGTCATATGACAGTACGTCTATAATTAAACATTTTTACAAAAATGCCCGAAGTAAGGCAATGATTTAAAATTTTGTCTAAATGCCTATTTAGCCCCGCGGGCCATGCGTCAATAACAAATCTTTTTCTACTTTGCTGTGGCTTCTAACCACTCCAGACGGGACGCGCAGCAATTTTAAAGCAGACATACAATTATTATTCATTAACATAGTGATCATGCAGCTTTGTTTCGAAATGGATAAAGACAGTTGAACGCTAATAATTCATCTTCTATTCAAATGCTTACAAAACGTAGTATTAACTTTAATTTCTCTTCAGACAAAGAATCTTGAAACACTGCAAAATTGATGTATTTATCGCATAGACGTGACAAAATGCGAATCCAGTAGGATAAAATTCATTTTATATACTCGCATAGGCACAGATATCATTAGGTGCGCATCTATGACTGAGAAAATCCAAAGGTTTCTCAATTTTCTGACCAGTACACATGGGTGAGCGCAATTAATGGACAGAGGTATGTGGAGAAGTGTCGGAGAGGGGACGTCTTTAGGGTTGTTCAATCCATCAAATTTGGTCAAATTAATCCGGTCATTTGTATTTATTTTGTCTGTATTCCTTGCAACTATTTTGCGGAATTAAAGGCTGAATGAATCTACTATTTAACTTCCTGTTTTTATCCTATATCAAGGCGATTATGTCTCAGATACATTGACCTTCGGCCCATTTGTTGCAGCTGTCAACTATTGTGGCTGGACTTCACCATTGACTCCTATTCCTAAATGAGGTCTATTTATTTGTGTACTCTTTGCTTAAAAGAACAATGTTAGTTGTTCAGATTAAGGATTTTGGCATAAGGAAGTAAGGACTAGTAAAACTATCAGACTCGAAATGAAAAAGATATTCTTTGTGGTAAATTTTGACTTCGATGAGCGAATTCTTTCCTATTAACAAAGTAATTAATCATCGTGAAATTCCCTAACCTTTCGAAAACACCCAATCCATCTTAATTTACTTTGCAATTGGTTTTTTTTATCCGACTAAATTTTAAATAAATTTTACAAACCTTAATTTATGCGATCGAAGGCGGTGGGAATCTCCTCCTGCAGTAATGAAAATTCTTTTTTAGTCTAGGTTAGGTAAAGCAAATTTACCATGTTCTTCTTTCTCAACAGGTGAACCCACTTAAATGCTCCCACTAAATTCATATTGTTCTCTTCATGCTGCTTTACTTAATGCACTTCAGAGGCATTGCTTCATTCCTAGAGTTTTGTGGGCCGGTAGCAGTATTCACATCGTTTTGAGATCCGTCTACCACTGACCACCAACAAAAACAATGGGCATTAAATTCAAACTAATGCGGAATTCTTCTATGAATGCCTTATTCTCTCCCCTTTTTTAAAAATCGCCTTATTTTTTTATTTTTTAGAAAAAGTTTATATTGCGTTTTTATTAGGCTTAAACTCGGATAATTCTGGAAAATTATTACAGTCCATTTTAAATAAAGGGAGGAATATTAAATTAGTGCCTGATACTTCCAAATCTATTGGTAAGCGTAGGCTTTCTAAAATTATGCTTGCTTTAAAAAGAGCTGAGATCTTGCATCACAGTGTTTCGTTGAGTTTAAGCACTACATCACTTAACAATCCTATTTGATTTAAACCGGCTATTCGGTCTATTCCTTGTCTACCTTTACATCACAAATCCTGTTTGCTTTATGTGCCGTAAGCTTAGCCAGCGGGCCTCAACCTTCTTCTGTGCACAATTTTTGTGGTCTTTTTACCACTTTTCCTATTCATTCCTGCCAATACCTCATCTAGTACTATCTTATGTATCAACCTGCAAGCCACATGTCTACTCCATAACCCATTCAACCTTTTTTTTCATAAAAGGTTCCAGATTTCAAAATCGAGCATGTGTCATTTTCGGGAGAATTTTACTCCATCCTTAGTTATAGGATTAACATTTTTAAAATTATATTCAAAGGAAATTGGCTACATAGACCACCTTTAGACTGGCTCATTTTTAGTGATTAAAGAAAATATGCTCTCTCAGAAACTTTTTATTGAATAGCATATTGATAGTACCTTGCTGGAGCTGCCTTGGATTCCTAAACCTTCTACATATAAACCTTTGAGGTAACACAGCGCCAGGTCAACCGACAACTCATTTCGGGTACGGGAAGCGAGGTGTCGATTCTGTCACAATACATTTGGCGCAGAAGCGTTTGCCTATTTTTAGTTACTAAAAGTGCTAAAACCGCGATACAAACGCTAAGGTTTGCAAAACATAAAAGTTAGGTGTTTTACCAAAAGATAGTAATACAATGGCTTTGTTGATGAAGTAACTTTCCTATTTTAGGTAAATTTTGTGTAATTCTAACTACAAGAATTTTTAATGACAAGTTTGGTAACAGGCTCCAAATCCTTATAAGAGCTTTTCTTTGGCTGCTGTTTAAATTCAATATACTTTTAAAACACTGTGGTTAGTTTTGGACTAACTAATCTTATCGAACCAATGGATCATAGGCCAATTCAGAGTTCTATAAACAGCAGATAATGTGATGCGTTGGTGTCTTTCTTAACCCCAGACTTTGGTAAAGGAACCGTTTAGGCTCTCCGCCATCGCACCTTCGTCGGGTAGGCTGGCCTATGAGCCATGTCAGTTGCCCCCAGCCGAAATTTATGCCAAACGCATATACATTCTGTCCGAGTATTACGTATTCCTTCGTCTTCAGAAAGGTATCGGTACGTTGCATGTAAATATACCAGCTGCCTTTCAACTGGTCCTATAGAGTGAAGTTCCTGCTTGTTTTAGAGCAAAATTTCTAAAGATTTGTTTTTAATTCTCATTATAAGGATAAAATTTTGTTAGTCATTAAATTACGCATAATTATCTTCCAGCTAATTATTTCATCACTGCGAAAAAATTGTGTCCAAAGTGCATTTTCTAGTCGAACGTAGCCCATGGTTTGTCCATAGGAGGATTATTTATGCAATTTGGTCGGGCTTTAACGCTCACTATTAAAGCAATGCACTTAAAAACCACATTAACTATGAGCCACTTGACATTTATGAAGGGCCAAAGAAAATGCTAACTTAAAATTGTAAGTCTACGAATAGGCCAGTAATTTTGGTGCCTTCGGTAGTTTATGCGCTAAAAAAGCAGCATTTCTCTATCTCTCTATTCTGGCTTCGTTCCAAAAGCTACACTTTATTCATCATAGCTTTGTAAACGTATGCTTCTCTAACAGGTCTGCATCTATCACTTTCTGTTCTGAATCGCTTATCTTTGGTGGTATTCCTTCGTAAAGTTCAAGTTAATATATTCGTTTCGGTGTCCTTGCTCACTCATACTAAAGGTGGATTTTCGAAATTTCAACTGCAAAGTAGGCGTCTCTAAAATTTTTTAGTAATGCGCACTTTGACGAAATTTTTGCTTATTTCGCAAACTTAAAGCAAGTGGTAGAAGTAACCTCGTATTTTCAATCTATAGCTGACTAGAGAATCCCTAAAAATGATATCTGTTTTCAAACAAGTCAAGCTGTACTTTACTCTTACGTCAGTAGACTTGGATACTGCGTTTGATTTATGACCCTATTATGCACAAAAAATACCGACTTAGGAAAATAACGGTAAAAAATGCTGCACAGGAAAATGTGAAATTAAATGCAGTGCTGATCTTGCCTCGTAAATTTCATTGGGCTTAATGTATCTGCACTCGAAACAGAGCACGCTGCATATGTTAATTAATAATCCCCTTGTATTTTGAGATTTTCCTGCATTTTGTGTGGTTCTGAAATTTCATTCACTTTCACTCAGCTATTTTTTTCGTACAATCACATTAACTGCTTTTATCCATTGGGTGCATATAAAATGAGACGTTATTTACTTTTATCGACTCATTTAGACACTTTGCTACCGCTATTTCTGTTGAGATAGCATCTCGACAATTAATGTTTTCTTTGCCAGTTACTTAAAAGTGTCAAGAAGCTGTCTCTTAATCTATGAATTTGTGGGACTCGTTTGTTTTAAAGGACAGTCAAAACCACGGCATTAAAACATAAGACTCAGTTAGTATAATCCTGCACCACGGCTTTTTGGTCGATAGGGCGCGCACTGTTAAAGAGCTTGAATGACCATTTATCTTTCTTTATTCCGAAGAAAACTAAACCATTACAGTTCAGATTTCCTCATCTTATGATGATGTTATGCCTCTCAAAAGCGCTGATGCAATTAGTCTCATGCATTTTTTGCATTACAAAGTCCACTAATCTATTTTCAACACAATTTGATGTGACCGATTGCCATAAATTAACAAGTAGCGTCTATCCGATGCTAATAGCTAAAGTGTTCAATTTACGATAGTTGAGCTTGTTTTATTTTTTCTTGTTAGCTTTTGCCTCCTCCAAGCAAAATGATGGTAAAGTGGGCGGTAGGTTTCAGTCAGACGATTGTGTATTTTATTATGTTCATTGTGGTTTCGCATTGCCCAACGCTCTATTTGCACCAATAGGGCTCTCCGTAACTCAACCACTGCATGCTTTCAATAATCCAAATCTTAAATCATAGTGCTATGATTTTTAAGTAAAAAAATGCAAGTAGGATTTACAACATACGTTCTTTCTGTCCTTTTTATTTCAAAGAATCGGCGTTATTTTCCGTCTTACCATATTATGCTATTTTTAAGTCATTTCACCCTTTGCTGTTTTAGAGTTTATAAATTCAGAATTGAAGACCCCTTTAAGGACTTTTTAAAAATATAGCGGAACTGCGTTGTCTTTAACTTATCATTTAAAAATAAACTTGCCTATATTATTATTATATGTTTGAGGTACTTTGAGAATTGTATTACTGCATACACGCAATAAATATCCTCCAGTCCATATTTTACTTGCGCTTATTTCTCCCTCACAGGGCAGCAGAGGATCAAGTTCAATTAGATAGTTCTACTTTCAAGAAGTATTTTACTGACTCAAGAGGCGATGTAAAAATGTGATCGCCTTTAATCATACCGAAAGTGCTACCGCAATTTTAATGCAATCAATTTCGAGGACGCCAGATTATGATGTGTCCAAATCACGTTGACTGAGATTAATACGCTTGTGCATTACTCTTAGGAGCATTTAGCTGATTGATTAAGCTTTTATGAGAGGGTTAAATTTCCGTATAGAATGAAGTTAGTGTATATGTAAGTTCCAAAATGCTGCAGAATGCCCGAGGTTGCACCCACTCAGACGGCTATTTACTTTGATTCCCTCGATGCCCTATAGAACAAGGGCATTCTTCATATCCAACTTTATTTTCTTATATATATTAAATCTCGATAGTTCTTTCCCACTTTTCATGCGGAGGCAAGAATTTGCATAAAATTTGTCTGAAAGGCCATAGCTGAAAACCTGCCCTAGTCCCATTTTGCTTAGTATATAAGTATAACTTGAAATGAAAGGCTGGAAACTATTCTCTTCTCCGTGTTTCCTTATAGGATGTGAATTTGTGGCAAAATTCTAAGCTCTTGCGGAACATCACAATGTCTCTTCATGCATATAGTCCATAAAGTTTGGCATATTTTAGATGATTGGTAGAAACTCTCCTTCTAACATTTCGCTTATCTCACTTCAAAATTTGCCAACATTATGTTAGAGTGATTTACATTCCTCAGGTGAAAACACCTGATAAATAATTTATTCAAAATGCTTGAACAAAACGTCTCTTGAAAAGAAATTAACGCAAGAGCAGAGTTAAGAAAAGTCAACTTTCTCCACTCAGAAGATGCTAATACGAGTTCCATCATTACATGCTGCGTAGTATAAGTCCATTAACAATCTTCCTCCTGGAGAACCAAATTACATAACGAATCTCTAGAAGTTTATTTTCATCCTCTTTACAAAAATTATTTTGGAATAGGAACTATGAAAGTTCAACTTTAA
Organism: Echinococcus oligarthrus; assembly: GCA_900683695.1. Lineage (NCBI taxonomy): Eukaryota > Metazoa > Platyhelminthes > Cestoda > Cyclophyllidea > Taeniidae > Echinococcus > Echinococcus oligarthrus. The sequence continues at coordinate 16,128 of CABFON010000082.1, forward strand.
AAGGGGTGTTATTTAACCTGGTTACCAGTTATCCTCCAATAAAGAACAATTTACGGAATTTCGTACATCTTTTGAGTTTTACTACATTATTTCATTTTATAGTTGCTCGGGTTAATCCATTAAATTACATCACCGCAACTCCCAGTTGTGCCGATGAGCACACCCGCGGGGTTTCATGATTTAGGTTGGCACGTAGCTGGTCCTATGAAAACGTAGTTTAACTAGTCATTTTGGAAATGAAATGTTCAAAGTCCCCTTTAATTACAGTTGCGAAGCAGTGATTTCCTCTTAATGATAATTTTAAAATTTAATCCGCAGTAAGTCAAGTTTAGGCCACAAAAGTTGCCCATTTTGAAATGCTTGTCTCTTAGCCACAGAAACAGCGCACATTTTTCTCCTCGTGCATGAACATTCAAATAATAATTGAAAGGGATGTGGTCTTTTCTTTGTTTAAATGAATAGCTTCACCTTCCTATGTCGTCGAGGACCGTGTTGGTTTATTTTTATCTGCCCATTAGGAAATCGAGGGGATTTGTGCACCACTTTATTCGCCTTACTGTTATTTTGCAATGATTTAATTAAGCTTTTGAAAAGTGTATCCTCCATCATTTATTATTTAATAATTAGGTAAAGTTGTTTACGCTTAAAATAAGACCTCAAAAATGCCTTAACACCAACATGGCGTGAGGAAGATTGGCGGGACTTTTCTCCGCAACTTGTCAATATATTTAATAGTTGTATTAAAGCACTCGTGGTTTACAACTCTATAGTTCATTTGGTCATGCCTTTTTGAGTCTCTCTCAATAACAAAGCATTTTTTATTTAGAATATATGTACTCTAATTATTGGGCTCTCGTCCTATACTAATATTAAGACATTGCGGAATGATCTTTAAATTGGGAAACAATTAATCACAGGTGGTGAGATTATCTTATTTCTCACTTTTTGAGAAGTTAATGAGTTTTTTAAGAATTTCGAGAAGTCCCTTAAACGTTTTGGAGTTTTGTTTACCACTTTCGCTACTGATAGAAAATCGAGGTAGTAGATGTACTCACGTGTGAATGTCAGTTTTTTGTGCAACAATTTTGCAAACATTTTGACTTCCGCACCACAGACTGACAATATGTAAACCTTACATGTGACTAAGTCTTGTCATCAAGTTCTTCGACGGAAGTATTTCACTATTCTTATTATTAAGGGATTTATATACTATTTGGAGAGACGCAATGTAATTATACAATAATATAACCCTTCTTTACTTTAAAAATTGCCCTTCAACTATTCCCCACAGTGCGTGGATTCTTTGGAGAATAATGAAAAGAACTAAAATGGTTTACTTTCACTTGTTAATTTTGTTTATTTTAGTCCAGGTATCCCTTTTCATAAAAGTTTACAAGCCGTGCCGCGGAAATAACATGTATTTTTTAATAGCGGCTTGAAGATGCGAGGTATTTATTATCTGACTTGGTGACTGTGCATGAACGTACAACCGCCGTGCATCCGCCAGGCT
>CABFON010000083.1:0-17503 GCA_900683695.1 Echinococcus oligarthrus
GAATCGCGATGCGCATGCCATTCCAGTACACAAGGAGCGCCAGCTCTCGTGCATTTTTATCCTTTTTATCGAATGACTCAAAAGTATGACAAGAGTTTCATCACTTTTAGATGCATTCCTTTGAAAGGTTGGGTAAATTAGGTGAGACGCAAGTGAGGTGTAAAGAAGGGCTGGTTTGTAAATGTCGGCAGTGGTCGGGTACCTGTATCTATGGGATAAATAGCAGTGGCAGGTAAGTGCATCTATTGATTGTAAAAATTTCTACCCCTACCCATTTATGGAAGGGTTTTATGGTCCATTGGTAAATAAAAATGACATGCAAAGTGTGCAAATTGGAATCTGTGGAAGCTAGAAGAAGGAGAGTTAATTTATTCATAACGATAAATATAGAAGTGTCAGAAGAGCAATATCTTAATTGAAAATTGTTGCAAGCCACCTTGCATTTAATAATGTGTGAGAATGCAACAAATAAATTTGCTTGTTAGGTTAGATACCGTCAAAAGACGAATTAACCAGTCAAGGTACCACCCATCTGGATACCATTTAGACCATTGATGATTCCAGGTGCCCATTTGTAAATAAAAAGACTCTCTCATCCCTTGTTTACTTTTATTGTGTACCAATAAACTAAAGGCCTTAATAAAGGAGTGTATGGCTTTGTGAATGCCATGACCAGTCAATGATAAACACCAGATAGTCTGCTGCATGCTGAGCTGTTCATTCACTAAATTGCCCAAGTTTGCGTTTCACTCTGACTCAATGCACGTACTAGTGTAAGATCCAGAAAGGGGATATGACACTCCACCTAGTCTCCCTGTCGTTCTACAGAATCCAAAAACTCCAGTAAATTGTAGCACAGCTTAATAAATAAGAACCGCTGATATCCACATTGATGCTTCCACGATGGTGTCTGCATCAAAAAACAAAAAATAGTTCGTATTACTTAAATTGTTGAATTAGATTATTACTTTGAATAAACAACGACCAAAAGTGTTTTGTTGCTGAAATTGTGACGTTTTGTCTGGTGAATGTTAATACTTTTTCGTTAATATTTTTAATAAATCATAGTAAAATAGCAACGCCTGTACCGATGTGTACATTATGTCCACCCAGGGGGAGTAATGCAGGGCTAACTCTCCACAAGCAAGTGTAGGTGCTCATATTTCATGGCCTGTGTGAAAATTTAAAAATCACGTCACTGTCAATGACGACTTTAATGTGTATGCGGTCCTAATAAACAAATATTATTTTCAGCTTTTGTATTTTCTGTCTCCTTGTAATACTTTACTAAACTAATCACTTTTATATCCATTTGTAGGCTGTAATATATTTTTGCAGAATGGAACTCGATCAGCGAAACGTCGTTCTACGAAGTTTTATTTACCGTGCAGTCAAGCAAATACAAAATTACCTCAAATGGACCGATCAGTTGAAAAAATTATGTAAAAGAAGAAATTATTTCAAAATCCTACGTTAGCTATTTTCTCCTTGCGGTGTCGCATTCCCACTTAATTGACTAAGGAAACCAGACAGTAACCAATTAGTCTATTATTTGTTTGTATTTCTTCCCCATCTACTAATGTTTAAAACTTATTCTTCTCTGACAAATCCTGTCATTTTTACTTCCAATTGGCTTTTAGACTTTGTACATAATTGAATTTCTTTAAATAATTCACACATGGTGCTGATGTGACGCCCTTATGGCAAAGTGGCTTAAGGAAAAGTAAACTATACCTCTTTATTCCCGTACCGCACCTCCCAAGCTGCGTCTATTGCATTCTTTCTCCTTCCTTTTAATATGGTCATTATTTCCGCTTCGCTCTGCCGACGTTAGCGCTCTCGGTGAATGAAGACATTGATACGTTTTTGCGAGCACACTTTGCTTCGAACGGCACTGCAACGAATCAAGCAGGAGAGAATTATGATTTGTGATAGTAGTCCAGATGGAAACAACTGACTTAAAAAGCCACATGACTTATTGGTAGCTTTCTCTTTGTCTATGTTCCGTACTTGTTTCCTCATAGATGATGAAATCCTGAGGCATGAAAATCGATATTTGAAGCCACATGGTTACCTACTAACGGTACAAGACTTCAGAGTAGATGCCTTCAGCGCTGAGGTCCGTAGCGCACCTCAAAGTACGAAACGCACGTCACTGTGGTGCACGACGAGTCTCCAATTGCAAGTAATTTTGCTTATTTATCAATTCATCCTGGAAAATGGAAGGAGCGTTGGGAGTTATAAGGTGCATGCTTATGACGCGTCTTTGGCAAATTAAGGGCAAAGCAGCTCGCATACAAAGTACGGATGCCTCTAAAACATCAGCAATGATCAGAAAAAGTTTTAAAAGTTTTTTTTAGATGAAGGCAGTTTGAAGCTCTTAATACGAACGTCCTCTGTAGTTAAAAAGTACTAGTAGATCTTATGCGCAATCTGGGCTTGTACACATCCCATTTTTTCTTCTGTAAGCCATTTGTTACAGAAAAATCTTTAATTTAAGCAACCTGTTAGGCTGGAAGGAAGATAATGAGAAGAGGGTGCCCATGCAGGTAACTTCCTCATCTCGATCCATGTACAAACACATACTCAAAGGAAACTTGTGCAGAAAACCGAAATAGTGTTAAAATAGCAACCAGTTTCATCAACACCGATTTTCGTATGATCAAGAGATTACGAATACCCGATTGTTTCATTTCGATCGACGACCCACTGGACCTTCACTTTGATATCACTGAAGTCGTCTTCAGAGTCCCACAATTTGTAGTAATTCTAGCATTGGCGCAGGTTGTCCAGTTAGTGGCAGAGGACAATAATTACTAATTCCGATCTCGTAGCTCGGAGACCGCACTGTATCGCTAACTTTCAAACAGAAGAACGACAGAAGAGATTTGAATTCAAGGCCCTTAAAGGGTTGAGCGTACCAAATTTTCTACTTTTTTCGGTCAAGTCTGAACGCATATATCTCGGATGGTGGTGGCTATAAGGGGTACTGTTGGATAGTAGCACAAATAATCTTCAATTTGTGCGGTCAGTTAGCTTTCACGATTGGCACATAAGTCGGTTCGAAAGACCTACCATCTTTTCAAATTATGTAATAATAAAACTGTCGAAACGGCCTAGAATAACTCCAGACTGAACAACCGCATAAATTTCTTCCATTAGCACATTAATAAAAGATGGAATCATGCTTAGATAAACAAAACAAAGACTTAGGCAAACATTAAAATTGTCACATGGCTCCCTTTCCTTTTGAACGCGCCCTTGGTTGACATTCTGCGTTGGCTATCGCAAGTTATCATTTAATTTAGGAAAGCAGAAATTAGTAGGTCACTGCGTGGCTTTACTTAAAAGATTGTCTTTAAACCTTAGGGTTTTATTATCAATGAAGAACCAAAGGTAAAGCATTTACGACGAGAAAGTTAAAAATAAGTCATGCAAATTTTAGAAATTATTTGTATTCAACAGGATTGCATCCTTTTAGTGTGGTCATCTCCTACTTGACTCGTTCAAGTGTAGGTGAAGGAGAAATTCATCCACGAAAAGATTATTGTGTCCCCCTCTACGGAAAGCGGTAAGTTCGGCAGACTGGAAGTGCCCTAATCAAATAAGTGCGCCGTAACACTGCAAAAAAGAGCAGATATAATGCAAAGATTGGAACGATTCTCTACTAAATCCAATTTTCTGCTACTACATCTTTAGATAGCCACTTGTGCTCTTCTCTTTACAGCGAAGCATATGCGTTGCATTCGATTGACTGCCAGATAACTGAGTCAGTTCATGCTTTTCAATGCCTAGCTGGAGAACTTATCCTCCTAATTGCTCAAAAGTGTAAATTTCTGCCATGTTTATGCTTTAGATGAAGGCAGACAAAAAGAATTTGACCATCTGCTCTATTTAGCATGTGGTTGTTCAACGAGAATATGGTGTAATGACAGCCCTTAAAGAAGAAACATGATATAATTTGAGGGTATATTAAGATAGCAGCAGGTTCTTCCCCTGACTTCAGTGGACAAACCTTGACATGGGGAAATTTAACCAAATAAAGTCTTCGGTGGTTGTCTTATATGCGGCTGAATCATCTTTCAACCGAATGAATGGTCCTACATGTTTCTAGAGAAACTTTTAATCTCACATTCTTGTTCTAATTAATAGCTCACCAGACAAATTCATTAAGAACAATTATACCAAACACTGAAGGCCTATCATTTTCCTGACCATAAATGAACTACCAAGAAATTTCAGACATGAAGCTGTTCATTACAATTCAAGGTGGGAAGGTAGCTATTCTAGTTGGTTGTTGAATGGATCTCAAATAGAAAATTGGGTAGTGCTTAAATACAGGCGAATTGCCAAGAAGGGTCTGCTGCCGAATATTAGCTCCACAACGCTCTCTCCTTCTTAGAGTCAATGATATACATCTTTGATGTTAGATTAAACACCTTTTCTTCACTGAGGGCATCGAATGGTCGCCGTTGCCCGACTCAAGAATTACTGTAGTGATTAAATTCGAAGAGTGACCAGGGTGAGCACAGGGCGTAACGCTCACAAGACGTTATTCATGCAACAAATCGGTTTCACTATAATTATATAACATAAGGGGAAAGAAATAATGTACAATAGTTGTAAACTTATGTGTAATTGACGCCTATTCTGCTACACAATCTAGCGACTACCAAATTGGGCTCTTATTGCGTATCTTTAGCCTACTTACCTTCACGATGATGACTAAACGGTCTAGAGAGCATGGCCACTTGATGTATGGAAGATGGATCAGAGATGGGAAAGCGGAAACTGGACAGGTGGATTGATGAAAATGAGTTACACGGATGAATCGGAAGTGGCTGGATAGATTTGTGACCTGTCGACTTAAGACCTAGAGCTTATAAACTTATTGGATTTGGAAGGAAGAATTCATGTGTTTGGATGAATTAAGTAGTATTTTAGTGTAAGCAAGTAGAATGAAAATGGGACGCATTAGAAATGTAAGGCAAGATTAATTAGATTGGTTGTTTCTGATTTATTTGACTGAATGGGAGGTGAGAATGGACGTGGAACTAACAGAGAGATGGATCTTGAAAATTAGTTTTAGTTTGAACAGATAGATCAAGAAAATAGGAGTGGAAATAGGATGAGTGGACAGACCAGGCAAATGGAAAGATGGCTTTGATATGAATGAGTGAATGAATGGACAGGTCCGAGGCATCTGTATCCCGGGACAGAAAGCTAAAAAGGCCGAAGATATGTAGGTCCATAAGGATGGAGTGATGTAAGAGCAGACTGAAGCAATCCAGATTAGATGATCGCAGCCGGCACTGGCACGTGAATGGCTCCGAAGTAGAGAAAGGCAAATAAGCGATTTAGTGAAAGATATTAGCCACAGAGGCCAAAAAGGGACAGACAGATGACCTGGAAAGTAGTCTGATGCACTCCATTTATTATGGCATCAAATTTGACGTTTGCAAACTATTGCACGCTAGTCTTGGCACAATAAATCAAGTTGGTGCGTAGCAATGCTGTATGATCTGCCTTGTAGAGTAGGTGGAGAATGAAGACGTCGCTGCTCATCAGTAAAACTTGTCACCATGTGTGAGCTTCACAGAGGGCAAATATCACCTAAGGTTGGTAAAATCGGCAGAGATTAATAACAGAGAAGTAAACACCGTATGTCCATAAATTTGGCGTTCGACCTTTAAAAAGTTCACCAGCTCTTAGGAGAAAAGCTGTGTGTGGTCCACATTCTGGTCTTGTCTGGGGTTATTGAGTGTAACAATTATGTTGGGGAAACTGAGACACAGGAGTCGCGGTTGCTGCGTCAAGACATTCTGCTCACGTATCTTCTGTTACCCCATCAGTGTATTCATTATGCGGTTATGTCCAAGTTCACACACTTAAAAGTCCCCCCTAAGACCCGAATAACCAAATTAATAGTCTACTAAGATGGCTGAATTACTGACTACTTTTTACTTCTTTCCAAAGAATTTTTTATTTATTACCACATCATATTCTGCTGGACAGTGGTGACTAGCGTAAGCAGAGCTGGTCCAATGGAACAAGAGATCAGCAAAAGATGGGGACACTGAAACTCAGACGTCACAGAAGGACATATGCACTGTGGATAGCTAAAGCTGGTCTAGTATCAGAAGTGCTCTCTCCATTTTGACTGAAGAGTGATTAACAACAGCAGCAACAACGGGCTTATATCGTTTCAAATCTTCCGTCATTGGGCTCCAGTGATATCTGTCAATGCCTCCTTAGGAGAACTTCTTAACTACCTCCATAAAATTGATGGCTGTACTAATTAGAGACTAGAAAATCTTGGCGGAAACTAGGTAACAACGCAGCTCACACTTGTGTGATTCATTAGAAAAATTCGGTTTTCGCCAAAAGTTATGCTGACTTGAACTTAACAATGGAAAATAACTCCCCTTGATGGAACATTCGAAACTGAGTGAGGAGTGTAGAGGACCTCTCTTAAAGAGGAGAAGGCTGACCAAATGTTGTTAGACCCATTTACTTAAACAGCTTTTTAGCTGGGTTGTAGGAATTTCCTGTCTCTCTTCAAGAAGTCGTTATCTTAGTCAGAACATATATTATAAAAGTCGCCACAATTATTTATAGAACTTCACCTTTCCAATCCACTCTATTATAATTTTTGAAGTTTTTTTTAAAAAAAGGGTCTCCAATTTTTCTGCCTCCATTAAAGTGTTTGGTGGTAAGCTTCCATCCCACATTCACCCTTTAACCGTTCACGGGCCTATAGCATTATCCATAAGTCCGGCCTCTAACGACACCTCATTAATATGGTGAAATGTTTCTTTGCCGAAATCGGTCAACAATCTTATGATCAGGGTTAGAATCTGAGATTCGATCCTTCTGTTTTCACTTTAGGCAAAAATTTCAACTACTACAAATGTCTACCAAGAGTTGGTGCCACTACATTCCATTGGCCCAATGCATAAACACAGCGAGTTGTTTTTCAAATAAATAAGGGAAAAATGTGTAATGCTGCGACTACACATGAACTAACTTCAACAGAGACTCTACTGTACCGGTGGTGTGTGTCATGCGAACGAGAGTTTAGCATACTGGGTAACATTATTTTACCTTACATACATTAGAATCTAGTCTGGCATTCAGTGGTTCGCTTTTCAATCATATCCCTCCTACTCTTTTTCACTTGACGCCTTAAAGATGCGGTACGCGGAATTCCAACGAAAGCATTACAAGATACTGATTGATTGCATTTGCCCCAAATAAATTCCTTAGCTGTCCATAACTGAATCACTCGCTTTGTTTGCACCACTTGTTATCGTTCCACAAACCAGGCCAGAAGTGGGTGTAACAAAACTTGCACCTGTCAGGAAAAAAACAAAAGTTTGCTCCGAATTTGTTTGCATTAGCATTTAAGTTTACTAAATGAACTTGGATTTATTAAGTCTTTTGAGCCTTATCTTTTAAATTTACTACAATTTTTAGTGCTTGGGTACTGGATGACACAGGCACATATTAGGTTCACTATGCTGATAAACAACTGACGTTACCATAAATAAAATCCTTCTAATAGAGAGGTAGGACTCTCGAACTATCTCTTTCCCATCTCCGTGCTTCAAGGCCCAATCATTTTTATGGCAAATTGACAGCACATACTGGCTCACTCCTCCAAAATGGATTGAAGTGCGAGTCGATGGATAAATTGGACGAATGTCAAATCTGTGATGAACTTGAATCAGTTGTGGTGCAGACTGGACAGTAAAGATTGCTTAGCATGGTAGAATTTTAAAACCAGATGTATCTGGTGCACCCTTTTGATGTGCATCCATTTTGAGTTACCTGCAGAAGCGAAAAGGCGATGTAGACGCGGAATCTGAATCACGGAGAAATTGCATAAGGATGTTGGCAGCCGAATCAGCAGGCTGCCAATTTCTGGTTTAACACAGAGGATCAGCAGCATAGTTTTCCACAATTCTACAAGACTTCATCAAAGCTCTAGGAATCCTTTCCACTTCTTTTCAAACTGCAGCATTTATGGGTTTTATTAAGGAATAAGTCAAGAGTTAGTGTGACAAAGCGGAATCACAGACACCACCAAAATTCCAATTGGTTTAATCACGAAATAGGGCATCGGGAAGAAGAGGTCGTAAGCATCGGCAAGGCATGTAAAACCAGGACAAGGTAAATGCATGCCTCCTGTTGGCTAAAGCAAATATTCATAAGCTGATCCCATTCTCGTGTCTTTACATCGTTTTGAATGGTCTGGTTTTACCCTCGATTGTGAGCGAATGCAGCTATCGTCCCCACGTGGGACAAGTCTACCAAGAGGTTATATCGTGAAATATTCTGAAAACGCATGAGCAATCATAACTCTAAATCCACCCTTAAAGTGCTCAAAAGAGTGGTTTTTTCTAGCTTGCACTTGTTTTCAACACTTTTTTAATTCAGGATTTGCACGGTCCTCTAACAGTTGTTCGCATCAAACCACGACATTTTGATTTCGTTAAAAATATGTCCATATTTGTTGGCACATCAATCACATATGTCATTTTCTAGAAAAATCTTTACACTAATACATGTGTAACTCGTCACATCATTTGTTAAATGCCTGATTTTTACCCCTGTTGGTCTAGCTGAGGCATCTTAATGCCTCGTTGATGCCCTGAGTTACCGTTTTCAGAGCTGTAGTGAAACTGAATGCTCCCATTATTTTGAGGCTGGCATCAATTTAACAAAACCAAACCATTTTAGAAAACCTAGGCCTTTTATGGCCTTAGCAAAACACTTAACTGTCAAAATTAGGCAATTGTTTAGTATTATGGAAGCGTTCCGTCTCTCCCTGAATCTAGTAATTCCCAAGTAATTTGGTCAGTCTTCTAACTCATGGCATAAATTTTGATTTTCACAATTGCTGTTTGACACTCTTTTCCATCTTTCAGGCGTAAGATTTGTCAGATTAATCTTCCACCTAATGTCTATCAGGTCAGTCCTCACCACAATTGTTCAAGCACTTAAACTTGGCAGCTTTGTGTTTGATTTGATTTTGCAGCCTATTTTATCTTTGGACTTAAATCCAGTACTTTAAATTGCTATTTAAAAATGAAAATACAATGTTATGTTAATTGGGGGTGTAAATGCTACTGGAGGTGGGATTGTGCTCTGCTTTATCTACCACCTTCACGAAGGTGAATGTCGATGGTAGATGAAGGATGTAAAGATTTGTAAAGTGTACGAATAGTAGTGGAAGAAGTCTCTAAAGTGACTGATTTTTCGTTTGTAATATACCTGTTAATGACACCTATCTTAGGTGAACAAGTGATACCTCCTCTACTCCTCTACCAACTGGATAGGACCTAGACTGGGCAACACTGACAGAACAAAAGGAAAACCGCATCCCAAAGAATTTATTTTAAGCCAATGTTCCTGCCACAAACTATAAATATTCGGCATGTAAGCTCAATTCACCCCCATCACTACAGTTCCCAAAAGGGGCGGAACTCCAGATGTCGTGGATTTGCCAAAAGTAATCTGTGATGTGAAGTCAAGCACCTTCTCAGTTTTACCCAAATCCGTTGGCTGGCATAGTTGTTTTGTGGGTAATTTACAGCACTTACTACGTTGTGATGGCTGACGCGGAGGTTTAAATGCCGGTGGCGCCGGAGACGATATTCAAGGGAGTTTGTCTGTTAGCTTATACGTTTTAATTTTCTTAGGTACTTAAGACTGCTTTTTTGTTTCTACTAAACATCATGGCCTCTGGCCCATGCCAGCAGCGTTATGTGTGTCGCTACACTTCCTCTGTCCTAGTATTTTGTCTTCAGCCATTTCATTAGAAGTCTCAGGCGCTACAGTAATTTGGGAGTGAAGTGGGTGAGTAGAAGTAAAATTGGAGTCTATTTAAAAGTAGCTGCATAGTAGGAGAATCTCTTGCAACTTAAGCTTGCAAATGTTTTAATTTATTGAAATCGTCTGAGGACTCAGCCTTGGAAGGCCATCTAGTCACTAAAATCCGAAGGAGAGCTTGTTCACTTCTATTTCCTACTGCCTTGAGATTTGGTATGCAATCGCTTAATGCAGAAAAGGGTGACCTCCGCCTTGGCTAACATCAGTTAGGGACCAGAGAGGAGGGGCTGGGACAGTGCCTAAGAAGACGATCTGGTTCAATTAAATCCAGCTGTTTTTTGAAAATGAATTTCCTTCTCAAATAATCTCATCATATTGGAATTTTTTAACGCTAGAAATTAGTATTAAGCTGTTTGAGCTGCCCTCAGCTGTCAAAGCTGGTGCAACTCTACTGATTCGTCACTTACTATTAGCAAACTGACCAAAAATAAAGGGCGGGTCTCCTGTCCACCGGCATGACAGAGTTTTGCCTTTACCCGTCAAATGCCAATTCCATTAGGCCTTAAATTTATTGGCCTTCAAAAGTATAGGCCAGTCATGCCATTGATTTGCGTATATTTTTTTCCTAACACAGACAAAATATGCTTCGACTCAACTTTTGGTATATTCAGTTTGAATAAGTCTGTCCTCTTTCCGGAAATAAGTGAAGGTGATGCGCGACGACCAAAGTAAGCCAACTTAGGTAGCTAGTAGCGTCGACATTCTGGAGGTATGACGAATCTTATGCTGGGGTCGTTTCCAGCAGCGTAATGGTTAAATTTTTAAAATAATGCTGCCGTTCTCATTAATGTCCAGAAAGAATAAATGCGTCTGTTAATCGCTATGGCAAGGCAGCTCAAAAGTGGCAGATTAAAGGCACTTAAGAGAAGGTAGAGATAAAGGGTATAGGGAAGCAAGCTATCAGCACAGTAAGCTGCGTTGGTTGGTATTTTGAGGGTGTAAGTTCGTTCAAATAATGTTTACGCAGACCCAAGCATCTTGACATGCATCCCATGATCAGTCATTTGCTCTGCTATCTGTTTTAAATTGATTCACCCGCCAGCATTTTGAAGAAAACTTTGCCTTCTATTCATGGATGATTTGATCGCCAAGCAGTAGGATCGGTGTATTGATGGCATTTGTAGTCATTTGACACGATGTATAATGACATGGATGTATATGGGATTGATACAAGTCCCCTCAGTTCAGTTGGATGAATGATGTATTAGCCCGACTTTTAAATGCTTTCTGCTTATTTCCATCACAGTTTCTACGAAGAAAAAGTGTGTAAGTTTTTTATGCAGATTTACTAAAAACGCACTTTATATTCCTTTTATTACTCTGTTATTGCTGTTGCTGTTTGAGTTCATTGACTCTAGGAAGGATTTTGAACTGGTTGAATGGCATAGCTCGAAATTGCATTTTAGACAGTCAAGATGACGGAAGGTAGATGATTAATGAAGTTTTACTCCTATCATCTAGGTCATGATCTACATGGACACATATTTTGGTACATTCTGCCTACTATTTAGAAAAAATTGCGCCCGAGCCCTGCGGCTGAACTAATTCTATTAAAGATAAATTCAGTTCCCGATTCGTCTGTTTTGGACCACACACAGTAGTCTACATAGTGCCTAACTTTTGTTGGTACTCGAGTTAACACCCTCAAATACTACTTACTGCTCTCCTCTGTATTCATGCAAAAATAGCTAGCAAGGGATGATTGAATCTATTCCTTTAAATACGGGCCTCTAAAATCACGTTTTTTAACTGTACCTCATCTGACGGGCAAATTTCTTGTTCAACATCTCCATTAATTGGGCACTTATTGCGTCTGATCACTTGTGGAACAGGTTGCAGGAAATGTTAATTAAGATATCACTCATGCATCATTTGTTTGTGTATAAATTTAAACTTTTTTGCTTCGTGTTCCCATAAAGCCTGCTTTATTGCTCTTTGCTTGATGATTTTTTAGTTTTCTAAGGGCAATAAAATATTTGCAAAAAGGATGATGCGCAATATTCAGATGGAAGGGATATGCACTCATGCTGTCTCTGTTATTTGTCCATAAACACGGGTTACAGACCTTAATATATGCACAGCATGTTTCAGGCAAATCCTGTACTAGGTGGAACATTAAAACACCGCTTATATAACAGAACAGAGCATTTTCCCTTTGACATCTGCCAGGGTAATTAAAGGCGGCTGCTTAATCAAACTTTGCCAGAAAACTTTCAGCTGCGCAAGTTTCTGGCAAACTTGACAAAACTCAAGCCGAAGAGGCCTCTATGCGTCAGTAAAGTACAATCGTGGAAGTCTACTATGATGTCAGAAATGCATTTTACAGAGATGATTCAAGTCAGATTGAGAATTTTTGCCTTCAAAATAGAAAAGTAGACCTCTAGCATGCAAAGGCGGCATTATTCGTAATAATTAATTGGAAGAAAATCAGAATGGGCGGATACTTGACAACTACCGCTGCATTACAAGGCACTTACTTGTAGGATTTAGTCAAAAGGTCATTTGAATTTGGTCACCCGATTTGTGCTCTACTTTATTTACGGTGGGACCACAAAATTAGAAATGCTTAAACTATTTTCACTTGTCACGGTTATGCGCTAAAGGGAGTTTGCATCTCTTAATAGACGGTTACTTTTCCTCTCTATCCATGACAATAATGACATTAATTCAAATAAGCACTCTGCGACAATAAATTGTTTTTGTTGCATGTGGTACTCCTTTAAAATTGCCTCCAATTTATATCAGGGCAAATGAACGGTCAGTTGAAATTGTTTTATTTGCAATAATTTTATTTTTCTGACCATTCTGAAGCCATCATGCTTATGGTGCTAACGTGGATGAAAATCTGACCCTGGTCTACTCTTCTGAAGACTATGTTAACAACGCAAGCATTTTATTCACGAATTGTTCTGATTTGTTTATCAAGAAATTTTTCCTTATTTCAGAATGAAGATAACATTGGAAAGTGGTACGGACTCTCCTGTTTATGTGGAACAGAATAGGTTTCTGCTTCAAGAAGGATTCCAACCACTTCAGAACTTCATGTTTTCTTAGCGGTAGGTGCTCATTAATCTTGAGAAGGTTAGTAAATAGACAAAATTTTATTGACCCACTTGGTCCTGATTGATGATGCATTAGTAACCCAAGTACACCACAACTGGCGCAAAACCTCTGCACAAAGAAGTATTTTCCCTCATAATTCTCGAGTGTAGTGTCGTCGTCGTGGTTTATGCGTTAAATAAAATGTATAGGAAGATGACCGAGCTACCCCTCTGATGAATGAAGAGTGTTTAGGAAGTTCAGCAGGTCACAAACACAGGCACTGCGTATAAATTCGTTACCACGAAACTAATTTATGAAACAGTGAAAGCATCTAAAGCTCTGCGAGAATGCCAAATGTAAGCAAAAAGTTGGTTTAAAAGGTTTGGAATTATTTTTCTGCTCACTGACATAGACACAAGTCCCTGCCTGTAGACTCTTAACCCTCCTGTACTTCGGCAGTGCATACTCTGCCTTAGGACCATGACTACTCGACTTCTGGAGAGACAAAAGTGCTACAGCAGTACTTCACTAAAGTGGCTTTTTCTCTTGTTGATTTCTTGGCGTAAAACCCAGCTGAGAACGATGACAGTTTTATGCTAAGAGGCGGCACTAAACACCACAAAGTGCATTTGCCAATAGCAAAGAATTTGCATTGCTCGAATGTAAGAGATTTGTTTCTCAAATGTAGTTGTGCATGCAGAACATACAGCTCCTTGCTCTCAGCGTGTGAATACAACAGTGTAAATAGTGTATTTCATCCTTAAAGCCATGTCCATGGTCGCAATAAAGATATTTAAGCTGGTCGAACTAAGTGAGGGACGAATACGGGGCTACCCGGACCAAAATAGTGTGTCATGACTACAAAGGAATTCCGCCTACTGAAGCAGGGTTCAACATGGTTTGAGAGTGAGAAATGTACCCTCATCTACTTCGGTAAGTGACTAATCTAATTGGCCTTACAAACATCGGAAACCACGTAATACAGTGACTCTGTCAACCTCGAAAGCAATCACCTTAAAAACATTTCAAAGCATTTAAAACGAAATTTTTTGGTGGGGACGCTTTTTTTCGAGGTTTGGGGCATTAGGCAAGGGATGTAAAATACACGTCAATAAAGAGTTTATCTGCCACTCTTAGATAACAAATATGACGTTGAGAGGTGGTTGCAGGAAATACTGGAGAATAAACAACTGCCATTAGCCCCAACTCCCGTTTTTGCTCTCAAACATTATAGAGGCACAAAACTGGTTTGTTTTTCACAATCTGGCTGCAAGCAGACCTTTTTTTACTCATTTACCATAAGGGAGGAATATTAGCATTCCAAAGAGAAAAACATCCTCAACCAGTGTGTCCTGTAAAGTGGACAAATCTATCTGGGTAGATTTGTGCTCTGCATAGATGGTAACAATCGGGAGTACTTAAAGGCCATTTGGTTGAATGAGTCACTAGAAAGTGGAAAACAGCCCGTTTGTAGTGAGTGGATGAATATGCGTGAATGCATAATGGAAGGACAAAGTATGCCACTCTAAACAAGGCTCTAAAGTGTGCTGCGTAAAAAAGTAACACTGGCATCAAACGAGCCAACGCAGACCATTAAGAGGAGTATTTACAGAGCAGCAGTTTTCTGTGCCTTTCCCCAACACGGCACAGTGGGTGGACCGCAAGTGACATGTGGAATGAAAGAAGTCACACGAAACAGTCGCAAATTTGCTAAAAACCCTCCTTAGCGAAACGTGCGTTGACGTGAGAAGAGCACCTATTTGTGGTTTTCGTGTAACAATAAATCCTTCCTCATTTAGGCGTTTGTAAGTACAGAACGGTTGGCTAATTGCCGATACAAATCAACTTGCAATTTGAGCCGACTAAAACCACTTTCCCAATAAAAGTATGCAAAACCTCTTAAAAACGGGCACTTAAAATGGGAAAAAATGAATAGAAAATTTGCACTAGATGCCACGTATTATAAGCTGACGATACGCAATCCAGAGGGCACAAATTACCCCCTATCTTCTTCATCTCCTCATATCAATAGTTCCTGTTTCCTTGCTCCAATCGCACTTTGGTAAACCTCAGACATTAACTTATTGACCTCACTTGGAAGGAAATAAAATCAGTTATAATAAATTTGCTAGTTCCCTTTTTGGCTGAATTTATAAGGTTAGATAGTGCTGTTGCACAGCGGAATTAAAAAGGGACTTTTAAAATCCACTTTCCAGAATATTTTAACCTATGAGAAATCGATTGCTGCTTACCTGGAGTCGAAGGTAAAACTAACCAATGGGCACAAATGTGCATCAAACTTAGCGCCAGCACTTACTTAACCCAACCCTCTTTGTAATAAGTGTTTTGGGCGAAATTCGAGAAAGCTGGATGTGTTGAATTAGTTCACTCCGTTTTTTGTTCCGGTTGAGAGTCTCTATTTGTCCAATTGGTTAGACGAAATTTCAGTTATTGCGTAACTTAATACAAAGCGGAACCGCATTACTATTATTCCGGCATACCCACCTTCGTAGAACTTGGGCTACTTCTCCTGAGTTAATGCACGATTTTATCAGAAACCTTGAAGATGGGTAAAGAAGAAGTGACGGCTGCTCAGGATGGAGCATTAAATTAGACCACCTCTGTCTTATAAATAAAAAATCTATTACAGTAGATTAGCTTAAAGAAACATAGTTTCTTTTACATCTATTGGTGCTAGTAGTGTGCAGCTGCTTCTCGTAAAACCGGTGACTGAATTGCTTGTAAGTGGTCATAGTGGTCTGACGATGGCAGAGCATGCCAACCCCCTAATTGACTGAACTCACATGATATGTCTTGTTGTAGTTTAAAGCAAGCCGTCAGCGCTAATCTTGCACGGACAGCCCTCTTTCCTGACTGCTTCATAGCTTACAGGATCTCGAATAGAGGATAAAAAGGTGCTTGAGACTCCCCTCCCTAATGTCCATCTCTTTGCCTTAAAGGCAATTTTGCTTGCTGCACTAAACAGAATATGTATAAAACACATTTTGAGCAGCTTTATGCCCTCACTACTGCCCCAATCACAACTTTCCTGTAAGTATCTTTTCTTACTCTTCAAATCGCTTTGAACGGAATGCCTATCCACATAACTAAGAAGTAGTGTAAGCACGGGCGACCTTAGGCACTCACATCCCTCCATAGGCGTGCACAAGCGGTCATTTGTGAATGCCTTGACTATGAAGTGAATATTAGGTCATGTGGAGTGTCTCAGCATAGTATTCAATGGTCAGAAGGAATTCAGTGAAAGCGTAAGTCGATACGGTAGCAAAAGTGCGACTCCATCTTCCATGAATGTTCTTCCCAAATGTAGAATTTGAAGCATTCTTCCAGAGCCCCAAGGATCATGACATGACAGGTGGTCAATTTCACAAGGTATAAATACATCCCAATGTGTGTGACTGCTTAAATATGCACCATAATGAGGACCGTTAGACGGAGTCTCTTAGTCACCTTCTCGATGTAGTCACAACGAGTTCTTGTTTGAACTGGGGTTGACAGTTCGAACGCTATCTGTGAAGGGAAGTGCATGCTGTAGACCCCATTTATGGACTCTAGATATTGCATGTTCTGCGAGACAAACTTTAATTGGAAGAGTCAACCTTACAGACATAGAATTTCACTCCAGCCTATCTGAGTAAAATGGGTCGAGACTCGGTGTTAACCCTTTGTTATTAGTCTCTACCTATTTAATTAACCATAGGAACTATCTTCCCTTCGAATTATAAGTGTGGTAATGAGTCGTATATTGAGTAGATTCTGTCTATCCCTTAGTAAGTGTCCTGTATCGGCCACTACATTGCCAAAGAGCCAAGAACGACAGCAATTTCAATTCATCAGTGGGGAAAAGGCGCTGAGTCCAAAGTCCGAGGTGTACTTCATCGTGCCCCTTATTACTGTGGTGCGTCATCCTTGCAGATCACATTAGGAATCAGCAGACCTACCTTGTCACTTTGTCCATATTTTTGTACCTCCCACTTGCCCGTCCAAGGTCTTTTCAGCTAGTAGAGACTTTGCCGAGACACAACTTACCTGCATAATTTGTAAATTCGTATGGTTCCATTTAACTTCTTCCACTGTTATGACCCTCGCAGAGGCAATTACACATGTGGGGGTCATTGCAGAATGTTAACAACAAGGATGTTCTCACAAAGCCCTATGGACCAACGTGACGACTGCAGCTATTCAGGATGCAGCAACATGTAGACCATCAGTTCTGCAAAAATTAGCTTAGGAGACAATGGTGGCATTCGAACATGAAAAGAAATAGGGGTGGTGATCAAAATTTCTAACAAACGAGACCTCAGAATGTGCAGTTGTCTATTTAGCATCATATGGTGGCGGAGGTGCCACAGTCGCCAGAAAGGTGCTTATGTCGTACAGACTTTTCGAAGATAGTCCAAAGCTTTTTAATCATGATTCAGTAAGCAGTGGTTCCTAGTTCACCGAAGTAAGTGTAATATGAGATTAATTACTTTCGTGTTCAGTTCCATAAATATGCCGCATTCTGCTTACGGTGACGGCTTTCCGTTCGGAGGCCACTGGAATAGAC
>CABFON010000084.1:0-17437 GCA_900683695.1 Echinococcus oligarthrus
GTCCTGTTGACGGCTCTTTCATGCCCACTTCAAATGTGCGCTTTGTGTGATGAAATTGTTGGGGGCAAAGTGTGAATGCTAACGTGGTCACGATACTACTTACGTATGCAAAATTTTCCCTAATCTATCTTATGCACTACTTAGGTGTCGTCGCCTGTTCTACGTTTGAACGTAAAACATCAGTTTTATTGGGGGTATTTGACCATGTGAACCACTTCAATTATACACTTTTGGGTCTCCTAGGCCCTCTGTAAGTTGACTTTAAAATAACTTTCTCAAAAGCATTTGGAACACTTTAATGGGGACGCCATTGTTGATCCCGCTTCAAAAGGGGGTGATTGGGACGATGTTTGGGTATAACCCAAAGGGTAGTAGGAGAATTTCTTTTGCAGATGCTTAAAAATCTACGGAAATGCCACCGAAATGTCATTGAAACCGTGTTGAATTCGGCAAATAATGTGCAAGTCGAAATATGCAAGAATTTGATTTGTCGACAGGAGAGAAGCCCACGAATGTGAAATGCCAATATTGAATTACGGTCATTGAATTCGTAATAACGGCGAAAGAAGGCATGAAGGAAGCCCTATGGAAGTAAACTCAACGTTTATTTTCCTTGAGATTCCTTCCAACTTGAACCATCGTCTGTAGTAGAGCGTCCAGTCTTCAGTTAAACATGGCAAAATCACCACTACAATGCAGTTTGTCAAAAGAACGTGAAGAGTAGATCCAGCCAAATCTGCAAGGTACATCTCACGCCAATGATACTCGGATGTGACTTTAAATTCCCATCCTTTGATTTATAACTGAAATAATGGGCACAGTGCTAAATGTTTACCTGCCAAATGCTGCATAGGTAATTTGGTCTATTTACCATGATGAGCGTACAGCTGCAGAAACCTACTTTTATGGGATGCTTTAACGAAACATTTAGCGCCTCAGTAGCATGTACCCCCTTGGGACGTCCGATAGCGCATCTCAACCATGGAAAATTTACTTTCATCTATCAAATGTACAGTTTACAAGTATTTTATGAATGGACCAGGACTCTTCATTCTCCGTTTCACATAATTATGGTGTGGAGCCAATTCACATTTTATTCAATTCTGACTTTTCACTCTGACACTTTATGCGTCCACATGCATCAGACACTTCGAAATGTCACATCACTGGGGACTAATCACTCCTGCACTTGTCACACTTAATGTCACTTGCCATGACACACTTGATAGATGCATGTGCACATTTTTATCCGCAAGGAGTCTTAAAATGACAATATCACATTCGCTGCAAGCACCACATATGACACGCCCAAACGTCACAAACTGGTGACTTATGCTGTGTGCCATTATATGATCAATGGCTGTATCAAATGGTGTGTCAAACAGATTTTATTAAATGAGGGCATTCATTCGTCACCAGGGTGCTTTTAAATTGACAGGTTTGATAAAGCCTGTGTTGATGCCATATTAGAACAGTAAGGTACAGCCCTGACTGTTAGTGGTAGACTTATCCCTGGTACCTTGATAACGAACGCGTTATACTCAGCAAAATTGAACTACAAATATAGAAAAAATTTCTAGTTAACAGACAGTTAGAGATTTTCAGCTAAATGTGAGTCACATTGTCAAAAGTAGGAATGGGCGGGGGGAAAAGTCCTGGTTGACAATAAAACAAGGCAATGAGGGATAAGCCTAAATTTGATGAGCGTGACAAAAATATACGTATGAAATTAACGTTAGTCTAGAAGACACTTCAGTACTGACATATTTGTTTTTTTGGAGTGATTGAATGAAAAATAAATTTAAAATACACATATTTTAAGGTGTTTATAGTCTGTAAACACGGAATTAATCGTTTTATTGTTAAAAATACTTCCAATTTGATGATTGGACAGCACACTCCTTAGGCATGACGCAGGACCAATGAGAGCTAAGGGAACAGATGCATCAGTTTCCACATTTTCCCACTTAGCTAAGGCATGAAATAACTTAATTTATTTGATATAAAAATGTAAACGAAATAAGAACTCCGAATTTAGATGTAAACGCCTAAAGTAAAACAAACCTATTTACTGTTAACTACAAACCACTTTTGAACTTCCAGATAAAATACATATTTACCTTCCAGTCTAACAATCAGGAGCATGGCATTTTCACACCTATTCGGTTAACGGTGCAGTAATCAATTACTACATAATATGTTTATCTTTAACAAAAAATATAAATATTGGCAACTACTTTTTGAGGAGTAAAACAGCTTTTCTGACAGGAGACCTGTGTAGTCAAGTGGTCAACGGGTCGTCTTCTGAAGGACCGATGTCGTCTTAGACGGCTTTCCTGCTGGTATCTGTGACATTAGTGACAGTGACAGTGGCAGTGTCAGTGACAGCGGTGGTTTTGACACGAGGTTTACCAGACAACCTGCCTGACAGGCCTTCGCGACACATGCAAAGAGTGATATGAATAATTAGCTAATCTGTCCTCACCCCTACTACAAGTTGACATTTGTGCTGTGGCGGAGATGGTAAACGTAAACAAAACTGGAACACTTTTTTGACATAAAATTCTGCCTTTCTTGACTAGCAATCTCATTCTAAGCTTTTAGTCTAACTAGTGTTGTCTGATCTCCCACTAACTTCAAATAAGGGGCTGTGGTCCTGTGTTGCTGTCGCCATGATGTGAATTTTACAACTTTGACAAAAGGAAAGAATATTTTGGGTTTTAAAAACAATTAAAGGGACTTTTTAACTTTCACGCCGATGGAATAGAGTCTAATCTTATAACACAGGTGCTTCACTGGTGGCGGCTTTGGTGAACTTACTAAATTTGTTTAATAATTCCACTTCCTTTTTTGGATACAAACAAAGGTGTATTTGTAAGTACATGGGAATACAGACTGTTTGTGCCAGTATCGTCTGCCTCCCTCTCCCCCATTGTGAAGTGTAATAAGAGGTCTTAAATTTTCGTTCATCAACGAAATCTCCTTCAGACTAATTGACCTGGGAAGAAATTTGCTCCTGCACATCATCGACTGAGAGTTACAGAGTGTACAAATACTAGCTGTAACAGTTTGACCTTTACCAAATGAACCAGCCGTAGAGAATAAGTGCATCAGCAAGCATGACTTTCTGAGGGTGAAGTGATACCCTAGAAGATTTGTGCAATAGAGCATTTGGGGATAACTTTAATGACAAATCAAATGAAATGCAGACCAAAAGGTAGCATTTTAGGTTTATTGCCCCCTGTTGGTGGCATTTATTTGCTTGGCAGATTCCACCATTCGCTTTAAAACAATCAAATTAGCTTATCTTTTTGATCTGAAATTATTATTTTAATCAATGGTGTTATGCTCCTTCCTGTGCTCAATGATTAAGGGCCCGCCAAAATGTGATGCAGTTCAGGTACTCAAAAATCCGATGTGAGTAAATTTAAAATACTTTTGATTGTGCCAGGTGAAAGTGTTTCTCAATTGACAATCCAAGCAAAATGGAGACTTTAAATGGGTCATTTTAGTTATTAAAGTAAATATTGTTTCGTTGTATAGTTCCCCCTTTTTTCGAGTGATCTCTGGCTTTCCTATTGTCTATTTGTCATCACAACAAAAGAGGTGCTTAAGAAGTTATTCATAAGTCAGGTGTTTGTAAGTTTTGCATCTCACCGACTTCATACAAGCTCTGATTACCTTCTTTTAGTTTAGTAGCTTTGTATACGCTGAAGGCAGATCAACGCTCCGAACCGAACCCCTTTGGCAAGGCGATTGATGGTCTTGGAGACTTTTTTGAATACCAAGATTTAACTTATCTTAAGAGAGCGTGTAGTCTGCACCTCTTCTGAGTCACCACCAATCTCTCAACTCATTGTTGTTTTAGCTATTTTGTACACTCCTCCACCACCACTGTCATTCTAGAAAACATAATGGATTAATAGTTCAAAAGAACTGGAGGGCTACCATCCGTATAAGGGCCCACGGGCTTATCAACCAATCACCTAAATGAATGCGGTACATGCCAGCCATATTACGTATAGACATTAAAGAATTTCTAACTCCTCCCTTTCTACGCGGTAGAACAGCTCTGATGTTCTTCTACAGGGGGTAAGCGAAAGGAAAGATGGCTTGATTAATTCAACTACTAAGTAAAAGCGGATCCCATCCATCATGTCTACGATACACACAAGCACGAAAATGTGTGTCTGTGTGCCTGTCTATCTGTCGGTATTTTGATATGGTAATGCAACCAAACTTTTATCTAAATGTATGTGTTGTGGTGTGTTCAGACACCCATTAATCTGAAACGGCGTACCGTGTTCAGCTAACTTTCATTTGTCTCCCTTTTGAATGGATGCAGTTGGTAAAGTTGGTAAATTGCTCTTAATGGTCTAGAAAAGTATTCGGCTGTATTTATTCGAATTTTGCTTGATACTTAAAAAAAGCATTCTTTACCAAAATAACCTGTTCTTTATCTTTTGAAAGCGCCACAAAATAGGAAAATATTTCACAAAGTCACTTTTTGTTGCTGGTCTTCCCACTCCATGAGTTTTGCTACGCAACATATCTCTTCCACATTACTCTGGGGAAAGTACTGGCGTCTTTGTTTCACACCATAAAGTTGACCAAATTGGTATGCAAAGATGAATTTTTAACACCTCAATTGGCTTGTCGTGCTCTGCTGTTCAATTTAGACCCACTTTTAATTTTTCCTCATTTTGCTAACGATTTTCGCGAAACCTCTTACCGTATACCTGTAATAGACCGCAAAGCCTAAAAAATAGCGTAG
This sequence comes from Echinococcus oligarthrus, assembly GCA_900683695.1. Classification (NCBI taxonomy): domain Eukaryota; kingdom Metazoa; phylum Platyhelminthes; class Cestoda; order Cyclophyllidea; family Taeniidae; genus Echinococcus; species Echinococcus oligarthrus. Next base: position 4,775 of record CABFON010000084.1, read on the forward strand.
TTTTACCTGATTTTTTTGGGGATAAGTTACGTATACAAATGACCAAAATATAACTTCTATAAGGTGGACTCTATCAACTAAAGAAACCTCCAAGAAATTTTCATAACTTTAGGCTTAATATGACATCAGTTTCTTGAATCCTCCCTAGCAGTGGCACAAGTAGCTTTCTTCTAGACGGATGTCAGCCATTCTCCTGCAATAATTTCTGCCAAAATTGGATCATTTTAATGAAAGATATTTTTTTGACTTGACAACAATTTACAGATGTTCATGGACCCATTTTCTGCCTTCTTGCGACAAATATGCTTTGATCATGCCTCGATTATTGGTAGGTAACGCATTCGCTTTATTTCATGTCTTCTTGGCTAGTGACCAGTCAAAGACCTCTTCAACATTCCTTACCTTTGATTTTTAAATCTTTGGGTTCCTTTCAAACATCAATATCACCATGTTATTGCTAAATTCAAGCAAACCATCAATTTATCTTGGATAGTCTTGTTTTCTGTCAAAACCGAAAGGTTATATTGTTTTCTTCTAAAAACGTGTCACTGTTTGAGAGTAATGTGATCAATATAAAGATTAAAGAAGAAAGAAAAAGAATGCTGGTACTATAAAGAGGAATAAGTTAATAAGAATTTCTGAAGCAAACACCATGAGCAGCGTTACTTTAAATCAGCCACCAATTAATAAAATCTGCCGGATTATTGTTATAGATGAGCAACAGCTTCGAACAGGATGCTACCCTAAAGAAAATTTAGTGTATGAGTGTGGATTTTATGAAAAGAAAGTACCAACAAACAGGGCAGCAATGGGTATTACTCAATGCACGGATTCTAAAATCACCTTGGGTAGGCGTTGCCACTTACGTAAAAAGAAAGCTTAATCTTAAAGTTTAGTTTTCAACAGGAAACTTTGTGGCAAATAGAACGTTTGTAGAGAATAACACAAAATTGGAATTTTTCATCGAAGATCTCGTAAATTATGACAGCTTCTGTAGCATCATATGTCATAATCTATCCATGGGATGGAATTTTTCATTTTACTTCCTTGTAAACCCCTTTGCTAACCTCTTCATGAAATCGAAAAGAAGTTAACCGGGAATGGAGCATCCTGTCAAAGCCACGAGAATTCAATGCAGTGATTGACATCTTCACAATGATGATGCAATGCGATGTATGAGCATGTACTGGCAAAGTGACATGAACGAAATGTCATGTTTGCGCAGGTTAAGAGCCCTCTAGATAAATTTGCAACTGAATAAAGCATTACTCTGCCACACCAAGACCTTTGCTTCTCTTGGGTGCCGATCTCACCTCTCTCCTTATTATCATCGAAGTAGGCGATTTTAAAACTAACCACGAGCTAGGTACGGAGGCTGTATATTGTTAACTTCATTTTGCAGTGCCTAATGCCATGCGCTAGTCTATCAGTCACCGTCACGAATGCGGATTTCTGTTCGACTAGTCAAGTCAAAAGGGAAATATGCAATTAATTTACCACGTAATTAAGAAATCGCCTTGGTCATGACCAACGCAATGTCAACTGCAACCCGTATTGCGGTGGTACATAAGCATAAGCAATACTGCATTTGGTACTGAAAGTGTAAAGTCTGCACAATATCATGGGATTGAAATGGTGTCTCTCGACTGTATGGCACCCAGCGACACGTGCTTTCGACTCCTAGGTTGCTGAACTTAGCTTGAATTGGGAAGTGACCTTTGCTAGTTTGTAATATTTAAAGGACAATATTTTTGTAGGTAGAATGCGCTACAAGTAGCTTGTTTAAGCCACCTACTTCAGACTATTTTTAACTTGTTCATTGGTTGTATTTTTTTGCAAATAATGGCTTATTTTTATCCACCTTCAGCGAAGTTATGAATAGCTAAATTCTTTATGTAACCCTTAAAAGGCATTTGACGTAACCTGTAGAATGTAAATGACTATTTATGTTCATCACAAACCATAGGTATGTGCCAGTAAATTAGTGTAGCACCCTTTCCCGTGCTCCACTATAATTGAGGCCCATAGCATGGAATGCTGAGTGATCTCAATGGATGTGATTCAAAGTTTCCTGCTACTCAAACTTTGCAAAATCGAAATTTGTGCTCCAACAGCTTTACGAATTGATCCTCGAGCAGCGCATGGAAGCGCAATAGTAGAAAATGCCCCAAAAGTAGACTTAAGAGCAGCTAAAAGTTGGACGCATTACCTTCATTAGGCCATTTCCGATTTCCTCTGATGATAATGCATCTTTTATTGATAATAGATTAACTCGGAATGGGTGATCAAGATTAGGAGGCAGCACAACACCTTTATAATCTCAACTTCGCTGATCTTCTAGTCTGTCTGAAGGTTGGAGCATTGGTCCTATACAGAACCATTTCCAAACGGATGACTACACCCGTTTTAGGATTGCCATCTTCAATAAAGTGATTGGAAGGAGTCCTAACAGTTTCCAAGCACCTTATTCTTCGACGATTAAGCTTTTCAAACACCGCCAAAATCTTAGAGATTAGAATTTTTAATTCATTTATCTGACACGACGTTGGAAGCACTGTTTTTCAACGTGGAGAATAGGCTTTTACATTTAACAGGTCAGTGACTTCAAAATGCATTTATGTGAATTTAAAGCAAAAACTTTCAAAAGTCATATTTAAAATTCGTGCCAATAAAGTTCAGTAAATTTGATTTAATTTTTAAATCTCCAAAATCGACTTATCAGTGGTATAAAAGTAGGCAACACTGTTAGCGCGGTGACAAGGAAGTAATTAGACAACATTTCTAATTAAAGGAATGCTGTGTTACTTTTTGGAAGTGTTTTGCAGATATTTCAATAACAATGCACCCATTAGTCAAGGTGTTTTTTGCACAAGTGCGTACTTTTACATTTTCCAGCATCCCAAGTTAGATGCATTCTTCCGCCGAGTTCTTTCATTTCACTTTGTCAAACAGGTTCTTTTATTGGAAGTAAAAAAATTTGAAATTTAACACTTAGCATTTATAACTGCTTCCTTAATTATCGAAGAGTCGTTTGGCTACAATAAAATTACAGTTTTATTTAGTACAGTACTATAGAAGGGATGCCGACCTAAATTGAAGGTGTTCGTGAAATATATTTGTAAGCCTTACCAAAGAGAGGAAAAGAGCATTCCATCAGATGATATATATTTTAAACATAAGATGTAGAAATGCCGGGAGCTTTAATTTCATCTCCATCGATGTGTACGTGATTGTACCGCCGTCCAACCTGACAAATGCAAGGCGCTCCGGACGTCAAGTCGACTACAGCTGCGACCACAAGGAGTGCAGCAAGGGAATGAAACGAAAACTTAACAACAGAAAAAGGCTGCAGGCAAGGTAAATACATTAGGATTTGAATTGCTTTAATATTTAATAACTCTACCGTCTAATTTTTCGAGACATTACTTATAACTGACGCTGTATAGTCTGCAGTACTTTACACATTGCAAGCACAGACACATCAGAAATTCGTGCTTAAATTTCTGTTTATTTTAAGCCAAAAAAACCGATCTAATTTCAATATAGTTGAAAAATTAGCATTCAAAATAAATATTATTAAATTTTGGCAACGGGAATAATATTTCTAAGGTGTTTGAAAAAGTGAGATCTTATTTTAGGACAAGTAAAAGGTGATGGCTGTCTGGTGAAATACCATTAAATTAATAGAGAGATCCATTCTGAGCACTCCTGAGTGATTCTCCAACATTGCCAAGCTTTGGAACTACTTCTGTGAAAAGGCGATAAAGGCACCCCCCAAAGCTGTACAACAAATTCGACAAAAAACCTCTAGCAGCTTTGGAACTGAGTTTCATCTCGTGTTGTAAAGAGCATTCTATGCTACGAGGACCTAAAATAAGAAAAGAATGCCAGAGAATACAATAAAGGGTGCCGTACTGCTGTAATGATGCATATCCAATGACTTTGAGTGCTTGTAAATCACCGCGTATATTCTGCATGCCTATAGAAGGTGCATAAAGTGATTGCAGTGAGTTATGCCGCGAAAACTTGTAAGTGTCCCTCTGGTCACCTAATTTTACTTCATTAAAATAATGAATATCAAATTACTTATTCCATTTTAGAAGTCAAGTTAAGTGACAATTTAGCTAAATTTCATGTCACCCCATCGAAATTTCCATTTTCCGTATTATGTGGCAAAAAAGAGGGTACGAAATGGAGAAGAATTCACCACATGTGGTATTCAATAAAACAGGGGTAAAAAGTTGATTTAAAAATTTGGTGGCAAATCTAATTGCGCGAAGAACACTCACGTCTTAATAATGTAGTGCCCCTAGCCTCTCCTAAAGTCGAAAGATGGCTAAAACGGGGACAGAATATGTATTGCCGATGCACAGATGGGTTGAAGGGCCAGCGACATGACTCAATGGCCATGCCGCTTAGCAGAAGTACAAAGTCGGAGTTTTAAGTGTCCATGTGTTTAAAACTAAGGAGTTAACCAAACAAAGTATTACATAGCCCCTCTCTTCCTTTTAGCTTCTTCTCAGGTACTCCCCTTGGTCAACTTCCTGCATCGTACACTGCAGTGCAGTCGGTGCCGTGAGAAAAATACTCACAAACCAACCACGTCAGTCACTAAATTTGCTTGAAACGGGAATGATGTTTGATCGCAACGTTACTGGGACATCATGGCAATTCCAATGTTTCTGGAGTTTTGCCATGTTTATGAGCAGTGTAGGGAGAAGAAGCAATGTGCTACCCATCTCCATGTCCATCGCTAGTCGTAAAAACACTGAGTCAAAAGTGGGACAATCCAGTAAAGAATCAGGTAAAGAGTAGTTACATGGAAATTTGCTTTCGCATTTATTCCTTTTTGCTACTTTACCTTTACTTCAGCCAATTCTACCTGGGTGAATGTGGTGTTGCACGTTCGCTTATTTAATGCCTTCATGCAAGTACCATAGACAGTTACTTAACGGACCTTTTCTGATAATTTACAGTTGGAGCTGCTTCACTTATTAATAGCGCTCTTCCAAAAGACAGAGATGGGATAGTTCTCGATGGTGGACTTCACTATTAACCCTTCTGACAGGAATCTTCACAGGTTCTTTAGGTTATAGCAATCAGCAATCAGCTGCCATTAACGTGGCGACTCGAGTCTTCTGTGAAGTCAAAAGAAGTCATAATATTAGGACGGAATGTGTAACGCCGACGTACGGAACGGCCGAGTGGCTAATGGCACGGTCAGGAGGCCATACCACCTAGCGAAAGTACAAAGACGAAACTTTAAGTGGCCACGTAAACAAAACCCGCTGGTTAAACAAACAATCAAAGCATTGAAAACAATGTTCGCGTGAAAATGGAGATTATATTTAAAAAATCACCTTTATTATTCCTTTTTAACTGGCTGATTATTACAATATATTACAATATAAATGTCGACTAATAGAATATGTGAAAGTGTTCCATATTTAACAATTAATTACCAGTTTTTTAGAAAATAAATTCTAGTAGACTTGTCATTGTGATTAGTGTCTTGCTGCACTTGAACTGCACTAAGGTCGCAATGGGTTATCAGCTTTCACTGAATTGGTGGCAGAAGTCACTACTGAGTGGACACTAGTCAGAGTTGTCCAGTGAGCTGAAGACAATAACAGCAGCTAACAAATTGGAAGACCCCAATTTTTCCTCCCATCAGCTCGGTACATACGCGAATTTTTTAGGGAATGACATAAAATTGGTAATAAATTAAATGTATGCTTTAATCAAACAAAAGGATTTACACTGAAAGTAAAAAAAAGAAAAAGTTGAACATTTTGGAGAATCCCTATACAATTAAATGTTATTAAGGCGAATAAGAAATAAGTCCCACAAAATGACACTATTTTTAACTATTTTGGAATGAAAAAAAGGATTTGAGAAAAAAATAGTGCACTTTTTAGGAGTTACGTCAATGAAAGGAGTACGACTTTCACATAAATTTTTGATTTTTTTGTCTAAGACGGTTAAATAGGTGTTAGGATAAAATACTTCAGGCATTTTAAATAGCCAAGTCTTGACATTTATTGACAATAATGATTATCGGCCACTTTTTGAGTTATTATTAGGTTTTTAGCGAAAAAGTGGAACTATGGAAGTCTATTTGCTTTAAAAACAGCTCATTTTAGTTAAACACCAAAGTTGCAAACCAATGCCGAAGTAATCAACTTTAACCATTCCAGTTATCATGCTTAAAATAAAATTTATTTTGAGTCAGATGGGCCATTTTGCTTAATATTAGAACGGATGAAGAGATAAGTGGAGAGACTTATGGTGAGACAAATTGCAGCCCACTGTTTGTGAAAACAAAACATTTGTCCAGGCTATGCTATGGCATCCCTTTTGAGCTAAAACTGTCAAGAAAACACTTCAACACTTAGTACCTAGAATTTCATTAATTTATGTAGAGGAGTACTGAATTAGTAAAAAGCGAGACACTACAACGGATAAGTCCGCAGGCGGATAAACTGATAGATTGTAAGCGAAGTAGCAGACTTATTACCAGGTAGCTTGATTTATAGATGGATTGGTAGATAAAGAGAAAGCGTGATAATTTGCGGTGATCAAATTCAAATCGTCAAATTCATTCGTCCATTTATTTCAACGAAAAATGTTAAAGCAAGGCAGTTTGAATTAACATAGGAGTCTACCGTGTTTTTGCACATCGAAGGGAACAACAAACTTTGTAAGGAGCTGAGAGCGCAGCTATTACGTATCCGTTTAGCTGTCGGTAAGATTAGAGGGACGTTAAGTCAATAGACTCGTTCCCCTTGAAATGGAAATGTCTGCCACATTTTGAAGTTAGTGTCAGTCGTAGCTTTAGGCGATTGTTGGATGTGGCCACCATTTTACATATCTCATTCTCAGAAACTTAATGTTTACAAAGAGTTTCATATGCGTAACTCAGCTTCCTCAAAATCATGGTTCTCAAACCAACGTGTTAAATTTGAAATTACATAACAAACATAAGAGTTTCTGAATTGCAGGTAACCACATTGGTAAATTATTAACCAGCAAAAGCAGGTTGGATGGAAAACTGACCACTAGAGCTCATGTTTTATTATTCAACACTCAATTTACGATTTTATATTCAGTCACACCATTTAAACTGCAATTTGATGTGATCAAGTGGCGTAAGCTAATTAAGAACACATGCCATTTTAAACTTGGACACAAAAACCTGAGCGTCACATATTTGTCGCTGACCGCTAACTTGTTAAGTGACCCTGGTTTAATAAATACTTATAATGCAGGTCAAAAGTACTATTTAAACTATGTATAACAGTAACAAAATCGTATGATTTCTTGCAGACATTGAAGTACTACCTAATTAAGATTATGTGTCACCACAATACAGGGTGCACATGCCTTTCTTGAAAGGGAAAGAGATGCATAATTACAATCAGTAAGTAGGAGGCAAGAAGGGTAAAGGTACATTGTTCATATCTAAAGCGAGTTCATAGGTAGGTGATAAATTAATGTTGTATTTCTCCTTGAACTTGATAGGTCTCTGATCTCTCCAATAAATATCCTCATCTGCAACAGTAAACAGTGGACAATGTCACATGGGGAACCTAAGTGAAGCGTGGGTCTCTCATACTCAGCATTCGGTCTCATTCATAGCCCATGACTAAGTTGCAAATCTCTAGTTTTGGTTTGGCTACCGAGAGCCGTAAAAAATGGAGCTGAAAACAAGCAAAATGTTTGTGTAGTGTAGTAGCATTGATCAAGGCGGGCCTTTCGGTCTGCTCGGGCATGACATTTCGTTTATGTTAATTTTAATCAACGGTGAAGTAGTACTTTTGCGCCTCTGTGAAACAGTTCTGTCCAAAAGCATCCATCTCAGAACTATATGTCTGCAAAGGTGTTAATGTTTCCATTCATAACTTCTCAGCTTTTATTCTGTCGTAGCTTCCAGAGGTCGACTTTCGTAGAACTAGAGAAGAGTGCGATAAAGCGTTTCAAAATGGAAAATCCATAAAAAGTGGATAAATAAAATGCCATCTAATCGAAGATGCTACTCTTGAAGTCGTTATTTTTGACGGGTAATTCGATGGACAAGCAAATAGGACTTTTACTCTCCGCAAGTTTCCCAGTCAACGACAAGGTTTATAGTCGATGAATAACCCTTTACTTGAGGCTCTTCAACCTAGTAAGTGTCTTTAGCAAGCCGAAGTGATTGCGAAATCTGCATACTGATTGTTACCCATTGCTGCCCTATTTGTTGGTGCACATTTTTAAAAGTCAATTTATTTAAATACCGGAGTTTTCCCAACTTATCCGTGTATTCTAAGTAACTATTTATCTTGTGTACTAGTCTGGAGTACTTTATTTATTAATGGTCGCTTGTAAGTTGCACGACTTTTGGCGTTAATCATCAAGTTCCTTAATATGTTAGGCCTGCTTCCAATAGCAACATTCTCTTTTTCCTTTCTCCAGTTTTTATAATTCTACAGTTCATTCAAGTCTAAAGCTTTTAAAAAGAACAGTTCCTCTGAATACAATAAACTCTTTCAACACCTCTGTGCTGAGAAAGGAGAATTTTGGTCCCGAAAACGTGCCTAATGGCTATCGGAAAATATATGTGAGGTATTAATATGAATCTTGGCATTTTGGCAACCATAAGCAGCAATGTTTCATAAATGTACCTAGAATGTGATTAGTTGTTATCATGAGTGACATGTTAGTAACGTCACACTGCTAAGATAGTGACCGTTACTTGTGGTGATTAAAAATTCATCGGGACTATTATTGCTATCCTGCGTTCTAATAAGCAGGAGTACTTGGTTATGGCATCCTTTTCTAGAAGGAAGTCTACAAATCTTGAACTAAAATTGCACAACTTAACGAATTTTAATTTAGCTAAAACACTTTTTAACTGTTAGAAACTAAAGTATTAGAGACAGATTTAGTATGGAGAAGGAATGCAGGCATTTCCCTTCCTAAATGGTCAGAAACGAAGGAATGATTAACTTGAGATGAGAAAGTTTAGTTAATTTTTGATGGCTAAGATGGCTTCAAATTCTTTGTAATGTTTATGATTTCCTGAGTGAGAAATAACCTACATGTATTTTTAAATCTAAAATTAATAGTGGAGACTCATTCTGGATGAACACGAGGCAATTTGACAAAAGGAGTGCATGTGGTACGTTAATGGTGGGTATGTGAGCCTGTGCGATATCATAAAAGCCAGACACTGCATGTACGGAGTGCGTTACGAATAGTCCAGGCTCGATTTATTGCCGCCACGCCTCATGAAGCGTCGCCATTGTATCATTTTCTTGCTCGCGAATTTTGTAAACAATCCAGAAGGAGACGGAACTAAAAATATCCTCGCCTTGCATTTCGATTTTACAAAAATTCCTTCTCAAATAATGGATTTTATCCCTAATTTTATTTTGATCTGACTGTAGCACTAGCTACTGAGGTGCTTCATTAATGCGGTTAGTGGAGTAGCTCAAAGAAATTAGTGCGATTTTTTCTTCCAAATACCGACTAAGTTTATCATTCCACTCCCATTAAAGAGTAGGGTTAAGGAGGCATGTAAAGAGGAGAACAAAGGGAGCCACGCGTTAACATAGCATCAGTTAATCGCACCACTTTGACAGTCTAGACCATGCTTTTTTATCAAATTCAAGGCCGCAGAACCGAGATACCGGCTAAATAAAGGAGACGAGTTATTCTTAAGCCGGACTAACATTTGTTAACGACCTTAGTAACCGATCAATGGAGACTCAAGAGACATTAGTGTAGTATTCGGGTTGCTCATGAAGGTATTTTAAAACCAAATTTATAAGAAACAATCCTTTTGCACATAAAATGATATTAAAAACGGAGCAGTCAAGATTTCGTGAGCGTATTAAATGTCTGAATTCGGGATTAGCAGGAAGATGGGGTTACATTACCAGAGCCTCATGCCATTATTATAGGGATACACTATCGTTATGGAGATGATCATTTAGGCTGTCCGTACAATATGGCAAACCTGGAATCAATTAACAAAATAATTAGTACGAATAAGTCACCTTGACTATTTGAAGAGATAAACAATTTGCCTCAAGGTCATAATGGGTATAACATGCGTGATTACGCCTTAGTAGGAGGTTCAATGATCACCAGACAACCTTGTCTTATCCAAACTTCTACAGAGAGGCTAATAAGTAAGTATTGTAGCTTTACGTCACCTTCATGGAAGGCAATTTAGAAGAAACTGAAAAAATTCTTCACAGTATAGAAAATTGTGATAAAATGGGAAATTATTCATGTCATAGTTGCCAAAATGTGGAATCAGAATGGCAAGCTAGTCATAACAGCCAAATAAGTTCTATTAAATAGTACGATGGCGCATTAAACTAGTAATACCATTTAAGGCTTTAAATTAAATTATACCCTTGATAAACATCAATCAAAGTACTGACAGATGTCACAGCGATGCTTGCATCTATACTCACTCTCGATTCTGAATAATTACAAAATGTTTCATATGGGCCCATTCACAAAATAATGGCAAATCACTGTTATGTTGAATGCGTAGAAGCTGAAGAACTTTCTCAGTTTTTTGAAAAGCGATTCTTAATTTCATAACTTACTTTCGGGAATGAGACATGTGAATGGTGTTTAGCCTCCAAAAGCGACTTTCAATTTTTAACTAAGTATTCCATTTATCATGTTAGTGTTGAGCTCTGGTGCCAAGAAAAGTGCTATTCACCATTTAAAAAAGACCTCAGGAGTGCAAAGGGTGAGTTGAGGTGGTATGTTAACCTAAGATAAAGAGCAAAGTCACTAGGGTCTATCAGAAACAGTCCAATGTTTCTTATTATCTGGTAAAAACATTTATGGAATACTTTATTTAGCAGAATTCATTAGTTATTTAGGTGAGTACTTCCAGTCTCATCGCAAGCACCCATTAATTTATTAAAGAAAAGTTAGAACTATTGCATTTCAAATAAAGGTGAGGGAAAATGAAGACGTTTTCACCCGTCTTAACGCTGTTTCAAAATACTCGGTAGGAGCATTTCAAAACTGGATCTATTTGGCACTACATAAGGAGGCTAAAATCCTCACATTTTGTAAAGCTCCTAAGAAATAATATAATGACGATAGCAACGATTTGACTTCCAATATTTTCCAAGAATGCCGATCAACCAGCCACCCTACTAATCAGTCAATCAGGCAGTTAATGGATGCCGTGGGACTTAATTAGGCGGCACTTAAAAGGAGCCTGTAGTGTACTTCACTTTGTGGGATCAGAACAAACAAGTGTGATGGCAACTGTCAGCATTAAAATGTGCAGAATAATATATCAGTCTCAAAGACAAGATTAAAGGACTATAATTAACTAAATAAGTGGATGCCATTTTTTGTAAAAAAAACACTTCTGTCCATCAGAAATCTCAGATTTGTTTAAAGAATTTGTTCATTGTATTGAAAATCCGCCTAAATAGAAAAAACTGCGAATGTGAGATCATATTTAATGAAGTTTAAAACGGTAGACGATTAACACACACCCGTAACTCTATTTATAAGAATAGCCTGCAAAAGATAAAATTAAATAGTGTCTCGGTAGTCTGACACATTAACATGGGAAAGTGCAATTACAAAAGGCAGCGAGAATAATTTCTGATGCAGCTGTTGCCATTTCTACCCTTTCCCGACAGATGTATGATAATAGAGTGCCGGCTTTGAATGTCAAGCTTACGGAAAAGTGGTTTCTTGACAGTAATCTGACGGCAAAGAAGATAACTTATGCTGGTTAGAAGGGGCAGAGGGAAGGGTGCAAATTTCATGAAGAATCATCAAGCCTCCAGGTGATGCTGCATCTGGCGTTAAAGAGGAATGAGTGGATTTCACTACCTTAATCATGTCTTTTCTCATGAGTTTAAAATGTCATCACTTCCAACTGCAGTCCACCGTGGATGCCGTTTTCCGTTCCCCAGTCCCACCAACCATAAAAATGCCTTACAACACCCAGCAAATAGCGTATGAGTGCACCTCCTGACTCTTGATTTAAAGAACCACCTTTTAATGATCCTCAATTCCAAACAGCGCGGTACAAAGTAGATTCGCAGAGACATCTCACCTGTGGACCATAACTCCCCCAAACCCGTCATCCTGTCTCGGCTCAAAAGGCTCCTGGTGCCTTTCTACAACACTTCCCATCAACACTGAACTCCTGAGCAGCAGTTAAAGGGGTTGAGGAAGCCGGTCAAATGAAATAGGTGATGGGAGAGGAGAGAACAAGAGAGAGGAGCAGAGAAGAAGAGAAGAGAGGAGAGATCGATTCCGTCACCCAATACCTACCCAAACTTGTGATAATCATGATACTTCTCGCGGTTTTACAGAAAAAGCGTCGACAGCCAGTCTTCTCAAATCACTCCCATTGACATTTGCGCTGATGACTGTCAATCAAACAGCACTCGCCTAGAAACGCCTTACACCTGGGAATATTGGAGTGGCGATTTGCGTGGCGCAACCCACCACATATTCTCTCAAACAATTGATAGTCTTCTCTTCTATGGAACAGGAACTTCTGAACTGTATCGCAATGACAATTCGTGCGAATAAGACCATGTTTTGTGCGTCGACTGCATCAGCCACGCGAAGTGACTGTTCACAATCGCGGTGGTGAAAGACGGTGCTCCTCTGATC
>CABFON010000085.1:0-17371 GCA_900683695.1 Echinococcus oligarthrus
CTCACGCACCGCATCCTCCAACAGCTTCACAATAGAGTTTACCCCAGTCTGCATATGGCTCCTACAAAATTACCTTCAGGCTTCACGGCGCTAACGTACCAAAAAAGGTCGACATCTATCTTGTCAGAAAGCTGATTGGTAGGAAGAGCTTCGATTCGCGTATATTTTGAGAAGAGGCTTTCTAAATCACCGAAAATTTTGTTTTCCTCTTTGATGATCGGAACCCTGGTCGGGAAAAAAATGCGTGAGGAAGACAAAAAAGAATCTACCCTAAAACTAGCCGCAGTGTGAAGGGTTGACAGATATTCTTTGGAGGTGGGACGGATTTTCCAGCGCTTTTTTGTTTGTCGGCCAACGTGACTACTTGTGCGCACTCAGCGGCCATATTCGAAAAGGAGGGGCTTACTTTTCAAGGGAAATTGAATAGCCTAAGAAAGATAAACTTAGTTAGCCTCATACTTATAGTCAGACGATAAAATCAAACATCAGACAGGAAATGTGACAAAATAAGGAGGTCAATGCGAACATCAATTACTGACTGTAGAATTTAAGCTTTGGTTTAGAACTATAAAAATCCAGTCACAGTAATGTCCTACCAATAGAATCTCTTCCCAAACTGTAGTTGTAAAGATCAAGTGGGGAGGACAGTCCAGGATTTAATCGATTGAAACTTTGGATAAGAGGGTGCATATTCTCAAAAAAATGTTGGAAGCACATCTGAGAGACAAAATGACACAATACCCCGGGTATGAAATAGGAGAATATAGGGTGTCTATGCAAAAAATAACGGTGGACAGTGTAGTGTACGACAGAGTTAGGATGGCAACAAAACTCTGCAAAACCAATGTATACAACCGATTTGCAATTCGTAAAACTAGAAAAACCCTTTATTCATCACAAAACGGTTGCATACCAGCGATGTGAAAAAATTCTATTAACAAAGGCGAAAATAGCCTACGTGTATTCAAAAGTCCGAAATAATCTGTAGCCCAATTGGACCGGAAAAATTCCGTAAATTGACCGCGCTTCTACCAGTCACCTCACTAAATCACCTTTGCATTATGTTTAGAAATACACCAACCTATCCTTTTAAATAAAGCCAAGGTTAAGCTATCGCATAAAAGTGTTTTAATTTGTCTGCTTTTATTTAGCAATTACTAAGCGTATTTAATTTCCCATTTTGTATAAACATGACCTATTAGAAGAGTAACCAGCCTAAAGACTTTAAGCACACACTGCATAAAAGAGAATGAAGCACATCAGTGTCATCCGTTTTTTGCTTCTTCCTTCGTTTTTGATTTCAGCCTTGAAAAGTATAATAGACACTGCATTCGTTTTACCAATTATGGGTCTAAAATATACCTCTGCTCTAAAACTAAGTGATCGCTTTCTAACTTTTGCATGTACATCATCGTCTAATGTTCCTATCATGATTTGTACTCAGTACGACCTTTTATTCCCTTCCCACCCTCACGGTCGCGGCCATAAATCAGGTAAATTTATCTTTGTAATTTTCGTGCTATAAATACAATCAGCAGCTCTTTCGCTTAAATATCTAGGCCTATAGGCCTGTGCGGCTTTCCATATTTATTCTGTGGCTTGGCATTTGGTCAGTGTCAGTTACCTCTCAGTCTTCCGTACGTTAACGATCCAGGTTCTTCGCAGTGCTTCGGACTGCTGAGACAACGGAAGTTTTGGGAGTAAAGGGAGGGGAGAGGGCTACAAAAGGTAACAGTCAGTCACATTAGGGCCAAAATTGTGCCTTGGTTTACAATAAAATCCTGCCAGACGTATTTTTTCGAGAAATAACAACCAAGTAAACACCAAATGCGATCTCTTAAATGAGGGTTCAATGAATTCTGCTCTTTAGTTTACAATGTCATTTCCCCTTGAAAAAATTTCCTTGAATACGCACAATCTTTAATCGTCCAAATATGCATCACTTTCATAATGGAGAAAGCAAATTTAAAAATGCCCTTTGTATTAACGATTTCCACAGTGATCACTATATTCAATCATCGTAAATACGCATAATCTTAAAATTGCAAAAATTGTGACAAAGCTCAGAATTCATGAGCCTTATAACCATTTACGAATGCTTATAAAATCCAAAACAAGATGGTTAAAATAGCTACTTAAGCGCTCATGTAAAAATTAAACCTATGCATTACTTCATAAGTAGTGGTCGAGCCTGCCTAACTAGCTAGTGCAAACGACTGCCTAAATGGTGGTAAATAAAACAATTTTAATGTATATATAAGTCAAAATAAAGTTTGACTGTTCCTACAAACATCTAACTAATGAAATGATTACAGCTTTTCGCGTCTCCTTAGAAGTCCCAAAAACACATGCCAGTGTATTGGATTGTTTAAACGTGAGTCCATAGAAGGAGGTGGAGGCTATGCGCGCGGCTAGAAGAATATGCTATATGACCTCAGAAATGAAGTGCTCGTGTGCTCTATATGCTCGTAAACCGACACCATATTATTGCGAATAATCATATGATAGATTTCTCTTCCATGGCTGCTGCTTTGACTCTATCCTTCAGTACCACAACCTAGTCAATATTATAAATTCATTGCTCCGATATAATCGGCAATCTCTCGACTTTTAATGAGGCGCATCGATATTTGGTCTCAATGTAGTACGTTGTCTGTTTTTTCAGCTCTCGGTTTTGCTAATGGGCCACGTGGGGGTGCCGCCATCGTACCTACACCGGGCGGCCTAGTCTTTGAAACACACCGGTAGCTCCAATCCCTGTTGTGCTTCGATAATGCACAACCCACCCGAGTATTATGTCCTTTTTTGTCTTCAGTAAAGCCTTGAGGTGTTGAAATATCACACGCAAATGCAGTTTGCCTTTACCGGATGCAGTTATTTATCGCCAGTTTGTGAAGATCTAGTGGGATGCATTGTATAAAGGAATGACTATGTTAGCGTAAACGGATGACTAGTGGTGTGTCAATTCACAGAAAGCAAAATTTGGATAGAAATTAGTTTTAAATAATAGTTTGCTGGCAAGAAATTACGCAAGCATTGAGGGGAGATCTGCTGAAAGATAATGTCCAAATTTAAAGTTTCTGTAAATATATATTGACAAACTTTATTCCCCTCATAGATACTTCATTTCCACACAATCAACTCGTTCCTCCTCCAGTTTGGTATCCGGATTAAATTTAAAGGGTAAACAACTTCTTTGTAATGAATGCAGGAATAAGAATTTTTTAAATTCACTTTGGCTTTTGGAGTGAAAAAGAAGACATTGTCTTTTTGGTATGGGGCACTTCTGGGAAGAAAAACTTTAGTCTCTTCCTCTTAAAATGGAATGGACACACTAAATTTATGCCCTTTGTTTTAGTTTTTCAATATCCTTGAGTATTTGGTCATTCCCATTACCGGTTAATTTGTCAAATATCTGCTTCTTTAAGACCCAAAAGGAGGGTTGATTTATTACCATATATGGAGGTTTCACACCAATCTATTCTTTAATTGAAAGGTAAAAATAGAGCCAGAAGTGCGATTTACAGTGGGCAGAGTAAAACCTAATCCCAGATACCAATGGTTTTTCTGCAGATTTTACAAAAAATGCCATTTATTTGCAACTTAAAATCAAATGATCTTTCAACTAGAATGCTGAGTAATCAGAGCTGCTCCATCTCCTCCATTTTTTCTCAATATATTCCATTCTTCAATTCAATTTTTTTGTTCTGATAAGTTCCTTTAACTCAATGAAGGAATATGGTGACAACCGTTCACCTTCTGACTTTGGGTTAACCATACATTGAATGATTGTAGTCACTTTTATCCGATGCTTTGCGACTTCCCTCAAAAAAACAACAACAATTTCAAATGAATAGAAGTTAAATAATGATGGAGTGGCAGGTTTTACAACCCTCCTCAGAAGGACTAAAAGTTATTCGATCCATGTTACATGTATTTCATAGTTAATAGAAATTTAGCACACAAATGGACTTACCAAAAGGATTTTGAATTCGTTGTAGGGAATGACGACATTCTTTCTTCAGTACGTTAACAGACATCCACTTTGGTCATCATATTGTGAATCACCGCAAGTGACACTTTAATCTCTTACTGACCAGTTCTAAGAGATCTTCATTAAAAAGATACATAAAACGGCTAACTAACGACGATCTCACAGTAAGAAAAGTGATACTTTTGGATTGAAAAGTCAGTGTTCCAAGGAAAAAAGTCCTTATTTTTGATCAAACTTTTGAGGTTTTCCCTCTTTTCCTATGGACGTGTTCCTTATCCAGGAGAAGGAGTAGTATATGCATTTCAAATATAACCAATGATATTCATTCTATCTGAAGCTGTATCAAATGATAGCGATAATACAACAGATGATAGATGCTTGTCAAGCAAAACATTCTAGTTGGTCATCAAGATATTAGCAGAAAGGAAATTTTTTAGGTTTCGCATCCTAGAAGCCCAGAAAGTCTAGAGTCCAGGAATCCTAAAGGCCATTGCCAAGGTCATGCACAATCGACGCTAATATAAAAGACCGCTTTAGCTTGGCTCTACAAAATCCAGTTGAAATCTTTCTCTCCTTTCATTGTGTAGCAGATTTCATTGATAAACTTCTTGCTATAATCAAATGGAGCATATAGATAAGGCAGTTGGAGTTTTTTAAGGAAAACAAATAGGAAAAATGGAGATAGGCAGAGGAGAGTAAGACAGTGAAATTTGGCATGCGTGTAAAGTTTGTCAGTGTGGAATAAAAAAATAGCATTAATGCCCCCTAAGACACAACATAACGCTGATCTCCTCCTAGCCTCCATGCAACGCACTCACCCAGTAAGCTAAATTATTTACATTTTAGACTGATTGATGCGTCTACTGTTGATGCTTCCCTGTTTTACCTCTTCTTTTTTTCAACCTTTAGGAGAAAAAGAAAAAAACATGAGGCATTTAAGAAACTTTGCCTTCGAGCCCTCTTGACTTGCAAAATGCACGCCCAACAGTTGATGGGCCATTGACAAAGAATCGTGGTTCTCATAGTCTAGGTATGTCAAATTTTGGCCTTCCTTTAGGGCTATTGTATAGTTGGTTCAGCAGGACAATTTACCTGAAATTCCGGTTTGCATTTAATATTCAACGCAGAATTTTGATTGATTGTAATTACCTATAAATGAATGACATTATTTTGCCAACTTCTCTTTTACATGCCACTGACATTTTGCTTTTTTCTCTTACTCGTGGGATTCCAAAATTATCTCTCCGCCATAAATCTGATCTAGATCCTATGTCATCTTGCTATTTGCGTCATAGCTGAATAAAAGGAATCCGTCAAAATAGAAATCAAAAGCATTTCTGAAGTGAAGATATAAAAACTAAGGCATAGTGTGGCGCAGCCATGTTTGATGCAATTCAAAATAAACTTATTTTATTCATATTAAGACTTCACCACCAGTGATGTCCCTAGTTTTGATCCCAAATTCTTTTATTTCTCCAGTATCATGCAAATGTCATGCAAAAGTAAATACGGTTCTAAGTCAAATGGTATAGAATTCTTGATGGTGATTTGAGTTTTTGATATTTCTTGGTTGCATTGTGCCAGGAGAATGATGAAACAAAGTGGAGTACGTAGAGCGAAAAATGAACTGGAAAGTTAATTCATAAATATAAACATTCATATGTATAATACTCCGCAAAAATTTGTCCTATACCATGAGCTTTGCTAGCTTGATATCACTAGCTCAACGATCATTGATACAGTTCCTTGTCTTGAAGCATCGGCAGGAGTAGCATGAACGCCGCATTCGGGGCAGCGAGGTATCGAAGAACAGGCAGTGCTTCATACTACATGCTCTTTGAGACAACTCATTTCTTCTTAAGCAATGATCCTTGACTAGAAAGACAGTACCAAGGGCATGTACTCATACGGAAATGGATCACAAATATGACACTCGCATAACATCCGATTTACTTCTGAAGAGTATTATCAGCCGTACACCAAGAAAGGAAGTGACAGAGACCAAAAAAGACCGGAAAAAATAAAGTGAGCACGGCCATGCAGCTCAACATGGCATCTAAAGTAGCCGCGAATGGATCTTCTTGAGAATGTTTGAACAAGAACACCGTCTGCTCTTTAAAGCAACCTGTTTCCCATTTTAAATGGAGGTGGTGCAAATGTGTAACATGCTCTTTAAAATCAATTGAACTTGAAAGCAGGGTTTCGGAGAACACAAATGACGTCCTATAAGTCCTCTATACTTAGAATTTAACAAGAGAACCGAAGCAGTGTAGTCTTCATTCCAACTGACACCGGCCACATAAATCACTCGTTTTACCTTTTGTTTCACTTGTTCGTCTTCTGTTGATTGAACAGTAAAGCGTTTTAAATTAAAAAGAACCAAAATGAGAGTTTTTTAGATCCGCTATTGGGAGAATTTACCCCGGCCTTATAATATTTCTTTATGAAAGCCGAACACTATCCCTTAAGTTGCTGCATTTACATGGACGCAGTTCAAGAATATGGTTCTATCTTGATATAAAGATAATGGCTGGGTAATTCGAACGTATCCGAAGAACAGTGAAATATCTCGGCTTATACATGCATGACTGAGCAGTCTAGACTTGCTGTTGGTATGCTATTTGTGTGTGAGTTTGTGTATGAATGTATATGAATCCAAACCAGCTATTTATTTACCAGCATGAATTTCCAGTGTTAGAGGAACAAAAGCTAAATTTTTGGCAGAATCTGGTCAAGGTAATGTATTTGTTTAGCCAAGATGAGCAGATGGTTGATTTACCAATATCCCCTGAAAGGACAGTTGCCCTAGTTTCATCAAGCACAAAACCAACCTAATTTTGTCATGGATCTCTTTGAAGGAGGAGCGGCTTGGAGAGAAGTCTCACGACCATAAAATAAGTCAGAATGCTCAAAAATGCCCGACTATTCAAAGCCATTCCAACAAAGGATTTAGCGCTACCATTTCTACCAAAATTACACACTTTTTATTGTTGTTTGGAATATTATCTCATAATAAGGACTATCCACCTTTATTCTTGTCCAACATTTCCCCTATAATCTATCAAGTTTATTTGTAATTTCTTTAGCTAAGGTGTCCTTTCTGAGAAGGAGAAAATAATATAAAAATTTTTAATATTGGTTGAACAGCCTTACAATATTTCGAAAAGCTTCAACGCTCTCAAAGACAAATTTTAATGCTAAATAAAGCATAAATAGAGCGGTAACAGGATTTTGAACTACTTAAGGAAGCTCTCGTAAAGATTATTTGGGCAACTTCTACATTTGCAATAAGGCAGTGAACGCCTTGGTGTCAACGGTTGTTTAACCCTTCACCTGACGGAATAAACATTAAAATTCACATTGCCAAGGTTTAGATCACAAGCAGATGTTCTACACTCACACTTATTTGTTATACAACATCGTCAACTCCCACTTCTTTTTACTTCATTCCTGGACGTGGCTGTTTAGTCGCCACAGTGGAGTCACTTTTGAGCAACTCAAATGAACACTCACAGCAGTAGAGATGACTTTATCCTCCTAACACATGCAATAGCCGATGTGTAAAAAGGCGCTGCTCCCTTCTCACTAAAGCAGTTCATAAATAAGTTTCGCCGTCATAAAAACTATCACTTCGAATAATATATCAATGCCCTATTCATTAAGTAGCAGAAATTTCCGTTGTCTACCCTGAATAGATGTATACTTCTAAAAATGTATTTTTAACGCAAGAAAATGGAAAAAGTATTAATCATTGCATGCTTTTCTAGAAAAATACATTATGGAAGATTGTTAAGTCTACAGTTGTCTCCGTTTTTGCTAACGGAAGAATTCTGCAAAATCTCAGATTGCAGTGCAATTCTTTGTTGCAAGGTTAAAAAGACCCAGGGTTAAGTCAATACAGGCAAAACTCTTAGTGTTTCAATTTGTAATTAAAAAGCGGGAAAATTTGGTAATAAAAGGGGGAAATTCCTCCTGCTTTTATGAAGTGAGCAGTGCTAGGGTTTGATTTACTTATAAGTTAGCATGAATCCGTTGACTTGGTGTTCCCAACATTCCTTCACTCACTAAGATATATAAGGGGTAAGATTTCTAAAAAGTCAATTAAAATAACAATGCTATCACGTCATTGACTAAAAACATTTGATCTTGACGTGAAAGTTCGTTTCACTATAGATCAGCTCAGCAATAACCAAATGCAAGTTGCAGTGAAGCAGTTTCCTTCATGAAACCCATCCAATCACCCGAACTGATCTGTTGTAGATAATCAAAAACCGCCAGAGTTGCAGTTTTATTATAGAATAAGTTTAGAGGATTTATTTGTGAAATTAGATTCACTTGTCAGCAGGAGGACCATCGAATATCAACCAATCCTTGTGGTCGAGGTTTGGAGTTGCTTAATTTGTGCTTCATTATTTCGCCCCACCACCCAAAAATGGACTAGAAAATAATCTAATTTTTAAATTAATGACGATGAATTGTCAAAGAGAAATGCAGGAAACAGATAATCTAACGATGACGATCAAGTTATTTCACTTTGTGTCTCAGAAGCATAGAAAACCTTGACAGCCAAAGACATCGAAAGCAAACTTAGATCAGAACTTCATTTCTTTTATTTGTATAATTAAATATGCCGACTACTCAATCTCTACAGTCTTGTCATCTTCTCAACGTCAATACCTATTGTTCGTGTAGTACCTGCTCACCGCCCATCAAGACTTCTATGCCTACCTACTAAGGACCGAACCCCATATACACGCATCATTAGATTTTATTGTCTTAGCTCTTGAATCCTTGGATAAGCAACTGAACTTTGATTTGAAGGATCATTTTAAGTTGTAATATTTTAATGTTTGCTTAACTCCTCGTTACTGTTTCGCGAGTAACTAAGGCTCCGTCTTTGTTTAATACACTTGCCACGCCTGTAGCGCCCAGCCGTTCTCTACGTCAGCGATACTTGTTTTGCCATAGTATTACGTCTTTTGTCGTCTTAAGGGAAGTGTCGAGGTGCTACACTGTAAAGTACTATATTCATATCTAACTGATGAGACGCAGTAATGCAGTAACCGTGCATTGCAACGATAGGATATTTCGAAGCCTTTTAAAGTGATATCTAGAAGAAAATCAACGAAATTAAAAAGGAGGCTATAGCAAGTGAACTTGCTCACCTGTATTTAATTGCTTCAAAAATCATCCATAAAATTGAGAAGAAGGCGTTCTGCACATCATTGTTTTTGTTTATGGAAAGTAGAAAAAATTGCCGCGGCTTTATAATTACGGTGGTTGAACTACATTGCTCCTGCAAAAGGTAATTGGAAGCCGTAAAATGGGCCGAAGTAAAGCATGAACAAGTAAAATTCCTACAGAAATGGTACTCTAAAGCTGAGCGCAATTTCCAGTTTTATATAATAGTCGAATTTTGAGTAAAAGACAGCCTAAAAAGCCTTGAAAATTCTGTGCAGCAAATGTAGGTAATTGCTTGAAACTTCTTTAATAAGGTACAAGCCTACCACGAATTCCATATTTATCAAGAGCTTTCTACTTCGAGGTTAAAAGGCCTGGCCCTAGTCGAGTAGTATCAATATCACAGCCGCGGCTGCTTGGCCTTCAGTGGCAAGTTTATTTTGGAGACCTTTGTCCATGATCTACTACTACCTATGCATTAATGGTCTTTTGAGGTTGGATTTGTAACCCAGAAGTGTTCCATGGATAGTAAGTGTATAGTTTGTGGCCCAATCAACAATATGCCCATCGGATCAACGAGCATGTCAATCAGACAGTGAACGACTTAAAATATACGAGTGGTTGTTAGCAAGAGAAGTGGATAACAAGGTGACAATCTGTTAAGCTTAATGCTTGTCATTCGTCTATGTGTGACATATGAGTGTTATTTATTTGTTTAGCTCCCACCGCAACTCTTCCTACCTTTTCTGTGATGTGGAGCTTATGTAGCTTAGTAAGAGGTTTATACTCACCTCGTAAAGCGAGGAGGCTAGCTTTATACTATTTATAAATAACATTTTTTGCAGGCTCTAAATATCAGGAAAATAGTACAGAAGGCGAAACGAGTACTGCCACACCGGATTCATAGTGCATATAAACAGTTGCATGTTTATTACACGTCGCAACGAGTTAAGACATGCAATTACAACGGTAAATACTGCTTGATAGACCAACACAATAACAAAATACATAGTCTACTCTTCAAGCTATGTTTAGTGATTCCAGGACAAAAAAGTAGCTCTAGTGCATTTTGTTATCTTCAGCTTTATATGAAACCCCGATCGTAGCCTTATATATCCAGGGTCGTACTTTTGCTTACTGAATAATGAAGTCGTCGCCTAATTCTATCTAAGACACAATGATAAATACTATTCCATCCTTCACCGATCTCCACACAGTAGATTCAAAATTTGACCCACTTTGTAACTTGACTTGCAGGGCTTCACTGACTTCCACTGCTTAAGGTTTGTTGGTGCTATCCAACAAGTGTAATTTATGCCAATCGTTATCCATGGGAACATTTACCTAAAGATAGGGTAATTTTGATAAACAATTTGGGAACTTGGGTAGAGTTAACATTCAGCATAAATTGTCGTTACCAAGTTATCGGTATTTCGGTATTACCTACTAGTCTATCTCAAGTTCATTTGGTTAATGAGAAGGCGAAAAAGTTTAGTCTATTAATGCGCCTTCTGTGTCTTCATAAAAATCTAAAATAAAGTTGACACAAAATCTCAAATGACTCACATTTGGTTTTGTATTCGCATAGTATGAGACTGACAATAATAACAGCCACTCTCAGTAATCCGTAGCTCATTTTGTCCCTTTGCATTACCTTGACTTTAGGTCCAAGCATCAAAGTGGAAGACCTTATCCACTCCGAATAAATTACCAACCAACACATTTAGTTAAGAGTTAAAATCTTCCCTTAAGACGCTGTAAGATGCATAAGTCTGAACAGCAGCATGATTGCATTCGTCTCCTACAGAGCATAGTGACACTGAGTGACCGAAACCTCAGGTCTTGAAGACAGAAATGTACTGATGAGCTCTAAACTTAACCGCCAACCTGTTTGATAATACGACTGAAAAAAACATTAAGAGAAATGATATTAAACTAGCTCACTGTAAATCTAAAAGCCTAAGTTGGATTCATAAAATAGAGTCCATTAAGCAAATGTATTCGCTGTCGTGCGATATTCCGCCCTTTTCCCACGATGCTAAGTTGAAATTAGAAGCAGCAGTATTAAATACAAAAAAGTTGGGACAACATGGGTGCACAATCCTTTCCGTTAGCAACGCGTCTCCTATTACACAGGTGCTGGTTGGAAAAAAGTATACGAGAATGAAGATGAAGAAGAGGTGCGTGGCCTTTCACGGCAAAAAAAGAGAACACGACACACCTTGTCACTCGCTGCGCCTTTATAAGCGTGCGCGACAACTCTTTTATGCCCCTTTTCTATCTTTTGTCGTATGCACCAGGTAGCACAGCTAAAGTATCACTTTTCCTCTTGCTTTTGTACGCACAGGAACAAGCTTGGACGAAGAAGAGGGACAGATTAATTACACTTTAAGCATCGGAAATTGATAAGAGGTTTCATGTATTACATTTCTTCAGTCATAGTAATTCTGAAAAAGAGATAACTTCATCAGTTTAATATGCGGAAAAGATGAAACTGGTGAATCACAGGAGTGGTGGACTCGACCAAACAGTCACTGATGATGCATTTAACAATTAATGCCTTCCTAGCTAGTGTTCCAACTTGGTCATTTATCTGCTGCTAAGATATAAATTTGAATGAGTCTGACATTTTAACCTAGTTATGAAGGTTAGATTGGTAACTGGATTTATTTGATAGGTTCTTAAGGGCCTGTGGGAAATGAAGTTCTTCCAAATCGATGTAAACACCAACATTCCATTTGTCCCTTTTTAAATATGATATACACGCCGAATCACGGGATCCTAAGTGAACCTGTAACCAGGAAAATTGTTGTTTTCAAGACTTTATTGTAATGATTTGATTAGTTGTTTAACTCTTCGTTTTGTTTTTGCTGGTACTAAGGCTCCCAGATTGTACTTTTGATAAGCAATGTGGCCTCTCTAGGCCTTTCAATGTCGGTAATGCATATTCTGCTCAAGTATTAACCCTTTTTTGCCTTTGGAGAGGTCTTAGGACGTTAAATTTTTTCAAAATACTTGCTGTGTTCAATTCCAAGATATGCCACTCCAAGTCTAAACAGTGTAATTATCCCTAATTCCTCAAACCAAGAAGGTTCTTTATGAGTTAATTTTTTAAAGTTATTTGGGTGCAACGTGATATTGTGTCACAACAATCACAAGTTAATGTAGAACCCATGCCTCTTATTTAACCTCGGTGTCAAAAGTGCCAGAATTTTAACATCACAATAGGCTGAAATTTCTCTCTACAGTAAAATAGATGCAGTAGAGGTGCATGTAATATTTTCTTTCAACTGTGTTAAAATTCCTTCAAAGTTAAAGTGGATGCCTCAAAATTAAGGTTTTCTCCATCTCACCTATCTTAGGTATGGCTAACGCCTAACCATGACGTTAATCGAAAAACCCTCTGTGATGGTTACCAGAAGAATGTGCAAACTAGGAAATTATCAAATTAAACGTATACCATATTTTAAAATATGTTGACTCTAGTCATTCATAAGCTCCAACCAATTAGGCAGGTAATGGGGCTGTTTGACTCGAATCTATTTGAACTTTGAAGCACATTACAATAAGTTGGTTCGTTGCATAACAAACAGGACAGCTGGTTTATCCTAGTGTTACGGAAAATTGACTCAAGAAATGCACTTTTTAACTGTCGTGGCGTGCAAAATGAGTATTTGGGGTAGCGATTCATTGTTTATCAAATCTTATCCAATTCCCGAGATTTTTAGGTCAGATCGTGTTATGTCACGCTGTCTACTGATTTTATAACCTATTTATCCATCGGGTTCTGATAGAATCTGAGTAATAATTAGTTTGGCTACCGGGCGACTTGTTTACCTGTTTGCAAGCACTCCTAGCCACACACTAGAATAGGCTGTAAATGTGTGAATGCACTGAAGATTTATGTGTGAAGATTTTAGTCATACTTGTGATATAGTTGCCTGAATTCCAGGATTGATTTCTTCAATGCACGCCCCTGTGTATTTCACCTTTTATATTTGTGGTTAACGGCAGATAACTTTTGGTTCTTTACTGTCAATAGATGTCAAGATCACTATATAGCATTTACTGGCTACAGGTCGGCTTTATTTGAATGAAAAACAAATACCCCCTCATTTAGTGAGACTTTTGGGTAAAATCAGCAAGTTAATTTGTTACTCGTCACCTCACCTAGAACAGTATAACTATGTGATGCGTAAACGGCATCTCATAAAGCTGCCTTAAATAGAAGCGAATCATTTGAGTAGCACCTTATTTGTCTGAACTACCATTTCGTTTTTACTTGACTGATTGGAGCATCAAGAATAATCTAAGCTACTTTTCGTAAGCATATCAAGACTTCTTTGGAGATAAACACCAAAACTTCGATTAGGCATTTTAAACAGCCTCAAAAACGCGGAAAATCACTTTTATTTGTTATTTGCCTCAATAAATTTCCTTACTAACAATGTTTGTATTTCAAATGTCTAATGGTTAAAAACCTTTAAAGAATGGAGAAAGTCTAAAGCAATTCTATTAAAAATATTTATCTGACGTATTGAATGCCTTCTTCTGTGAAAGTTCCCTATTGGATTATTCTCAAGATATAGTTATAAAAAGTATAAGTTAACCCCTACACCACCACAGCATAAACTACAACAGGGGAGGCAGCTTAGAGGAAGAAGTTGCTTGATTGCATAGAGGTTGTGTTAGAGGGATGCAGAAAAATACGGGTAAGCTATGGAGATAGTTAGTAAAAAAGGTGAATCGTTATTTTTGTGAGGAAGAAAAGAAATGGGATCAGTTCCTGCCAATTCGGTGGAGGTGCGATAAAATTCCTACTAAAAGCTGCCAGTGAAAGTAGATACAATGGGGAAATTGGGAACATATCCCACATCGTACCCATTCAGGTTGTCAATAAGTAGCCCGTTGTATTCACTCGAGTTGAATAGGTGACTACTAAACCCTTCTTTATGCCATCACGTTCGGTCTTCATGGGATTAGTCACTGAGCTATCTACACGCGGCCCATGTTAAGAAACTTCCAATCATTCTTCACATCGAGGATACAATCATCTTCAAATTCCTATGAATTAAAATGTTTATGTTTCAGTCTTTCTGTGGTCGACATATGTTTGTACAATTCATTTATTTACTTCCTCAGGATATTCAATTTAACCATCATCTCAGTGTTGTGCGTTCCATTCTACTACTTCATTTGGCGCCCTTCCCCCCTATTTAGATTTAAGAGTTACTAATAAACTAGTACATACCACGAAGAGGTTACAACAGAGGGATCATAGAAGCTACATCTAATCCCAGATAATGTCTCCAAGTTGAGTAACCCCTAATTGCCAGTAATAGGACAATGATAAGTTGTATTGTCCAAATTAGGGAAAATTCTATAAGGTGGCTAGACACCTGGTAACACCGATTTCTCAACCATCCTTCATGGTTATTGTTACGCTCTGATTGATTTTTAACTCTTCCTTCTGGTTTCTTGTGCACTTGGGGCTCTACCTTTGTACTTCCACAAGGTAGCATGGACTTCAACACATGCTAGTGGCTGTTGGCCACCCTGTATGTCTGCAATGAGTTTTCTGCCCTAAAATTAAGTCTTATACCGTCTTCAGGGAAGTGACAGGAGGCTACAACCCTAATAAAGGGAGCTTTGGATTTGTTTGCTCTTATAATATCTTTTGTCTAATTGTTAAAATAAAATACGTATGCATATTCTGCACCATCTAGAAAGCTTTGATCATTTTCGATGGTAAATGACGTTACGATTTTAAGCAATGGCTATTTTTGGCTGAAACCAAAAGATTACATATTGGAAGTATGCATCATTCATAGTTAAAAGAATTATGCTACTATTTAATAGATTTTTTAACCAATAGTCTTATTCTATTTTCGCCAGTTGTTTTGGTATAGACGGAAAACGCCAATCTAACCCTTCCGTAATGATGGGCTCAACATATGCGTCTAGGCCATACAAATAGTCAGGTTTCCAAATTTGCCAGTTCGCTATTTACCAAAACACTAAAACACCGGATAAAAATGTCACAATTTGACAAGCTAAGGCGACCAACCCGAAAAGGGCATTGAGCCGACCGCAGAAACCGATAAAATGTGGAATGATTGACGCAAGACTCAAAAAAGGACATGCCGTAAATGAGAGAGTGAGGTAGGGCCCGCCATATTGTTTTTTAGCACTCCTCTTTGTTTTTGCTGTTCGCCATAGGTTGAGAAGGGGTGGAAACAAATGCTCATCAAGAGCGCGTGACAGCTATCGAAGTAGAAGTTTAGTCAGGTGTGTAAGTAGGTGGGGTATAACCCATTCTGCTTAGAGTGACACACACCACATATAATCGGGGTTTCGAGATGAAGTGTCGGTCTGATACACACATCGACTGGAATCTGATGCGCCAAATCTAGGTACTCTGTATTTATTAATCATCAGGATTTAGGTAAGGACGTGTATAGTTAATATTTTCTCCAGCGCATTTAACTTTTGGAATTGTTTTACACCCCTCTTTTTCCAGCTTCTGGAAATGTAAATGACCATCCATGAATTTTTTATACAAATAGGCTTCAGTATTACCTATTTTCGTCCCTACGTACTTCTTCCTACCATTTTCATGTTGAGGCACACCTTCTACATCTTATCTCAATGTAGAGTTAATTTAAGGCGATGAAATGTCATTTTAATCCGAGAGTGAGAGTGGGAGCTAAAAGGCGTAGGGAACAATTGCCCAAACGGAAAAAAATGCTCATCGTGACAGATATTTCTTGATTAGGTATAGCAAAATGAGGTTAGCGCCTTCACAAGATGGCCTCCTTGTGTTAACGACGCCGAAAATGGAGGGTTTACGGGCAATGCAAAAATTTTTGTTTCGTCTACAGAGTCCTCATTCTACCAACTTTTACAAACTGTTCTCAACATAATTGTGGCAGCATGAGCAACAGCCGGTAAAGAAGGAGGGAAATCGTTGTTTAAGTAAGGATGGCGACGACCGAAACACGTCTGGCGTTCAGATAGACACAGAGTCAAAAGTGTAGACGGTTGGGCTGGTAGGTAAAGGGCGAGAACGAACAGGAGAATAGGTGCTGGAGGGGGAATGATGTATCTTAAAGATTAGAGGGTGAAGATACAGTCCGTAAATTTAGGGATTAAGGCTACTAATGCCTTGACAATGAGTCAACTCAAACCGTATTTGGTCAGGTATAGTCGAATAAGGTAATTTTGTGCTCTTTTCCTCCTCTTCATAAAATAGAGGAAAAAAAATTTACCCCAAAGCCTACACAATGGCCTTCCTCTTGCAGCTGGTTGCGCGAGGAAGCTGATGTAAGAAAGAGGAATAGATATAGGTGTAATGTAACCCGATTTCTCGAAATAAATTATTTACAAGGCTCATGGATTAGTAAAGAAAGGAATGAAAGAAATAAAACCGGGAACAGTGCCATACGATAAAATGGAATGTCATTGAATTGCAGAGTAAAATCATTCTAAAACTGTAGTTCATGGCCCTGTTCTTAGCTTTCCTTTCTTACCAAATTCTAAGTTGAATGGTGAGTCGGACGAGCCACCAACCCACAAAACTAAACGGACTGCTACCTTTCGGAGTAGTTAATCGGATTGTTATCACTTAGTATCTTGCACGATCTTTAAAACACGACGTGATCACTATTTTAAAAAAATTAAGCAATTGTATCATTTTAATGGATATAAAGCACTAACCTTGACAATCTTGCGTCAATAAAGTGAAATGGATCTACCCACGAAAATGGGAGAAGGATTTGGCAATGAATTTGCATCGCAGCGACAGGGCTGTTGATTTAATTAGCTACGATGCATTTGGTGACTTTCTATGCACTCCTTCGTACATGCATAATAAATTGAGGAGGTTCATTTAGGGACTTGCAACCAAAGTGTAAACGATCTTGCATGACGTAAAAATGCTTGCCTTAGAGGATGGATGTGTGAACTAATTAATTAATTCACCTCCACAATGAAGGTTTTGATAGACCTTTTGTCTGTGGACGTTAATATGCCTTCTCTTTTTTTGAAAAAATTTCAAACTTTACTCATTTTACTGCAAGCTATGGTCGAAAATTAGTGGATATCTACGGGATATTTAAAGCACAAGTGATTTGTTCGTTGGACGCTTAGCCGCTCAGCAGGAAGATATCTGCATGCGTGGTGTCAACGCGTCAAAGC
>CABFON010000086.1:0-17200 GCA_900683695.1 Echinococcus oligarthrus
AGGCCGCCTAGAGGAGGTGCAGTGGTGGAGTCCCTAAGTGACCCGTTGGGAAAACCGAGAGCTACACAAACAATTAAATTATTTTAGCATCACTAAGTTTGAGAAAAAGCTGGGAGACTATCGAAATAAGCCAAAGGCCATGCCACAGTGTGGATTAACCAAATGCGGGGACTAGTGTGCCTGTGCAGCTTAAACTACATTAAAAGGAAATGTCTAATTTCAATTTTAATCGCTTGCTAACCGTTTGAGCTTTAAAATTTCTCATTAACTCTACGCGATATAGATGTTATCGCCAATACTTAGTATGCCTACGATTTGTGCCTCCAGAACAATGGTTTAGAGCAGCTTTTATGGAGATCCAGATAAGACATGAATATAAAAATAACTTCTAATAATATTTTTTTGAAATTTAATTCAGTCAGTAATGCATAAATTTTTGGTGAATGACTTGATAAGACCCATTTTGATCCTTGGTTTTCACTAGAAAAACGTATCAGTCAAAGGGAAATCTTGAGATGGATATAGCTGGCTGAAAGCAGTTAGATTGAAAACTTATATGCTTCTCTTAAAGTGTAAAGTAGTTTACTGCTATCGCATATACTCATTGCATTTGAGTAGCTAAAGTAAAATGACAGGAAAAGGAAAGAATAAGGAAAAATTACCTTGAAGAATGGCTTTTTCTTTGCTGTCATGGCCCATGAGCACTGCTTTTGTCTTCGGTAGATATTTGTCAGACGTTTGGCAACCACTCGTAGGTTTCAGGCAGATTACCGAAAAGCGGTTGAAAAAGTAAATATTTTGCCCATTTTAACGTCGATAAGACATTTGGTGGCATGGAGACAGCAATATTCAATAGTAAATCCTCATTCCATTTAGCCAATCGCTTATGATGATTGAACGTTCAAGCTGGTTGTGAGGCGAGCTGACACTAATTCCACCCAATTTGGCTGTATTTGATTTTTATCACGCCTTCTAAGTGCTAAAATTATCTCAACTAAATAGAATATGGAAGAGTAGGGCAATTTTTTGCCGCCTTCCCATATTACACATTAAGCGGAAAAAAACGAATTACTAAGTTAGGTTTTACAGCAGGGATTTTGAGGACGTATCACTTTACTACATAAAAAGTTTTTCCTCCACTTTAATGCTTTGCATGCAGTTTGTTAAAGTGTAGGCTTGAGAACAAATATGTTTTATTTTTACTTTTCGTTGCAAAAGATTTATAGGTTT
Organism: Echinococcus oligarthrus; assembly: GCA_900683695.1. Lineage (NCBI taxonomy): Eukaryota > Metazoa > Platyhelminthes > Cestoda > Cyclophyllidea > Taeniidae > Echinococcus > Echinococcus oligarthrus. Next base: position 1,231 of record CABFON010000086.1, read on the forward strand.
GAACTAGGGGTTTTTGCTGTTTTAATGTCAGTGTACTTAAGTTCTCCGGCCAGCTTCTAAAGGTTTTCAAGCAAGAACTTTGAGGTAATCACCATTAGTCTTCTCTTCTAAGGGCCTGTGGTTTCTGATCTTTTTTAATGGGATGTCATCTTACCCCCATCTCCAAAGTGCAGGGAGGAGTTCTCCTCATTGATTTTATACCCACACCAGTAGCCAATAAACTAATAGGGACTGGAAGTGCATTCTTATTGGCTAAAAGGCCTTTCTCTGCAAGGATTAACTGATATTGCGGAGGCTCATTGTGTCTAAATAATGGCTGATGATGGGTAAGATTTCCGTAGCCTTAATGGCAATATTTTTCCTCAAAAGTCATATCATCCCATCACGCGGTTAACTGAGGTTCTCACTAGTTTTTGTACTGAAAATACTAGAAATTGATACATTTTATAAGATTTGCAGATCATTTTTTTAATCAAATTTGACAACTCATTATGCTTAATGTGAGACCTTGTCTCTGAGTCCTCATAAGAAAGAAGATTATATCCACTGGTAGCTTTCAACCTGCACAAACTGAAGGTTAGTTAAGGTGTAAATTTGCATACCCTGTCTTCCTTCACCTTTTACTCCGCGACATTTAGTATCACAAATTTTACGATCACTGCAACAGCCGGAAGCCTGTTCATTTAAGTCTCTAAATGATTCGTCACAGATACTACCACAGTATTTATGAAAAGAATGCTTTCCTTCAGGAGAGATAGGAAGTTACATTGTATCTAACGCGTTGCCTTTTGGTTGTGCAAAAAACCCAAAGTGATAATTCGTAAAGGTCAATGCGTTTAATGGTTGCAAGACATGTAGTTTTTAAGTATATGATAGGAAAATGGGAAATTTTAGGAAGAATCGCTCAAATGATCAACTCAGTCGGCTTAAAGTGCGCAAAGTTCTAGGAGTAGGTGACAGGTTTGGGAATGGCTCGGTTTCAAAGGTAAGGCTTTAAGCTTATTTACTTATTTCTTTGACTTTGCTCAGATGGGTAATGTAAACTTCATGGCCTTCACTAGCGCCTGAAATGCCCAAGCACTGACGTGCGAATACTTGAGCACCAGTTTGTTTAAATAGCTGCGACACATTTATATTATCTGCTACATATTTCATGGACTTGTTTAGTGCTTAGTTTTTTTTCAAAAGTTGACGTGGATTCAGCATTAGTTTTACATAAAATATAAGCATCTGAGCCCAATGCCTTGATTACATTTTTCGCAGTTACGCGAACAATAAAAGAGATGAGGCTTTCAAATTTCATTGGATAAATATTAAAAGGAGCCATTTTTCACAAAGTTTAAAGCAGTGTAAGAGTATAGATTACTATACTATCCAAGATTAATAAATCTTATTTATTCACAAAGCTTGGAATTTCTCCATATAAGTCGATCAAAATGATGTATTCCAGATAAGTACATTTCATTGTTTAAAGTAACCTTTTGTAACTTTCTGTTAGCCTATGAAATATATAAATAGTTTTAAATTCAAACAGTTGAGTGCTACGCAGTTTACAAAGTGTGCGTAAAATAAAGCAATAAACAAAAAACGGCAGCCATATTTACTCGACAAATGGCATTGCAACAAGAGATACCTTGCAGTCGCTTCAAAACCTGCAATGGCATCTGTTCCATGCCTTTTCTTGGGGCTATTTCGCATTGCAGCACAAAATTACATTGAGTCATATTTAAAAAGAATCTAAAGACAAAAATAAGTACGAATGAAATTGTGGATTTTCCTACAATTTACTAAACTGATTTAAGAATAGTCTCACTTCCTTTAGCAAGCATCTAACTTCCTAGACAGTGCTATAATCCCCATTTCCAAAAGAAGCTAAAGTGTAAGTAAAAAAGTTTTTGGACTTACGTCTTCGTTAACCTTTCAGAGAAAGCTTCAATGCCTAAAAGGCCATTAACGGTGTAAGTAACATAAAATTCTAGAACGTGGACCGAACTTGACCATATGGGATCCCTGAACCTAACTTCTGTTCCTACTTTGAGTTGCGGGGTTTCGACGTTTGTTAAAACAAAAGTTTTACCAGCGCGTGCCCATTCTTACCAGAATTGATACTTAAAGATCTCTAACCAGAAGATGACCAACCACTCCGAAAAAGGTTATAGACAACCGGATAAATCCTTGTGGTTTACGTAACACATATTTTTATCAATAACAAAGTGTTCCAACATTTCCTTGGCAATTCGGGCGACAAAATTTTTCATCCGAGTGAAAACAGAACAGTACATGAGGCAGTGCCTCGTGTCTCAACCCATTACTTCTTTTTTGGCAAATGACTCAACTGTTAACCATTTTAAATCCCGTCTGTCTTATGATGTGGACCAATTTCATTTTCAAGTGTTGAAGAAAATTAAGACAGCTTCTAAAGAATTTTATTTAACAACACAAATTTCAGTAATTTATTCCCACGTTAATAAAACACAAAACTCATAGCTGTTGCAAATTGATGACATTGCAAATGAAGCCGAGTAATTAGAATAGAAGTCAGAGTGGAAAAATAAAACTTTAAATAGTTACTTTGGAGGGTATTATTTACGGGAGTGGGGCACTGTTTTTATGTCCTTGCAATATAACAAAGACAGCCAAAGTATGTACAAAGTGAAGTGACTTACCTTTGGCAAATTTTTACATTTTGTGACAAAAGCATCTATTTTTAGGACATACAGATAAATACAGCTTGCCTTGTAAGCACTAAGCCTGTAACGGATCCACTTCAACTACTTAGTTTATCAGGTAATGATTTAGGGGTTGATTGCGATTGGTTTCACCCAGCATAGAGAAGAAAAAGCAACCGCTTTCTATTTTCTTGAATTTTCTCTTTTGATTCAATTTTATAATAACACGTATAAAGTATTTCAATGTGACTGATAGAAAATGTACTATCCTATTAATAAATGAAACTCCATTTGAAATCTCTCTCATATATTTGCATAATACATAGTTTGCATAAAGGCTCTGTGTTTATAATTTTTATGAAAAATTATGATTTGATTACCGCTGCCTTTAGATTAGCCAAATATTGGGCAGCGTCGCTTTTACCAGACGTGAACAAAAGCCTTTGGTTATTTGGTGGCTTCGAACTCTCAGTTTCCTCATGACACTTTCAGTTATCTCGGTTAGTATAAAGGTCAAATTTTGATTTGTAATCCTAGTTAAGTTTTTGGATTGCATCGAAAGTACGAAAGACGATACAAATCTTTTTCTTCTTTTAGTCCATGAAGGGTAGGACTGATTTACAGAGCGACATTTATGCTAAGCTACTGACAATATGTGCCTTTAAATTGGGTAAGATCAAAAAGTTTTCTGATATTTTTTTAATAAAGTCAAGAAATAATAGCACATTTTGAGTTGAAGTAAAAGTGCCTGCAAGACGTTGCGGAATTTATAAAACCGAGAAATTGTTCGCAAGAATATTTTACGTTAATTGTCTTACATTACTGTTCGTATCTTGAGGCAGATTAAAAATGTGGGATAGTGGGAACCGTAGGCGTTTTTTTAACTGCGCAAAATCAAGTGTTTTATTACTCATTTTTTCATGTATGATTAGGGACCGCAAAATCAGGCGACCAAGTTGTCCTTCTCTATGCTACAAATTAGCTCTAACGAAGTGGGTTTAGTGACTAACTTCCGTTTAACAGATGACTTCCTTTGGGATTACTTGTTTAAACCCTTTAGTTGGTTTACTTGGAGTGGTGTCAAAGATGTGTACTGATTTAAATTAAAATATGCTCTAGGCATCAGCCTGGCTCTTGCCTATGCATCTTTCGTGGCAGAAGAAGGAGCTATTCATATGGCTATTGTTTTGGTTTTCACGGTGTTCTCATTCAGTGCTTTTGGTAGGTCGTGTTTAAACAACTTTCCTCCCATATATTTACGTTTAATATTACTTTAACACAAAATCAAGAAATCGTCTTATTGCTTTGATCTATACAAAAAAGTAATCTCCCATATTTTTATCTTTTCGGGTGCATAACGCTACTATAAGTTAGAGCCTAATTATTTGGAAGTTGGTAAAGTAGTTTTAAAGAAAGCAATTAGTAATATTAAGAGGGTAAATCAAAGAGGGGGGTGATTCTTAAAGGATGTTTAGATTCTAGGTCGTATCAAACATCTTTTTAATTGTGGAAAATTTATAAGTAACTTTGATTGAGAAATATGAAAGCATTCTAACTGTGTTGAGCATTACTATTTTAGCTTCTTTCCTTGTGATGAGTTTAGAACCAACAGCAATTTTGGAATGTGGCTTCAACATGTTCGTTCTCGTCTGCAGTTATTTGATCTCTGCTGAAATAAAGCTGGTCAAATTCCAATGACTTAAATTTATAGTGCTGTATAATTACACATCCATCTCACCCACTTGCCTGCTTTTACGGTAAATTATATTTCTCTCATTAAAAGAAAGAAAATAACTGTGGTTTTGCTTGCTTACTTACCCCTGCCCCTAAACATAATCAGAAGAAATGCCGTTTTAAATTCGAAATTACAGCTGTTTACTATGTTCTCAAGTGGCGTCATTTGCGCTAAATTTTAGTAAATCTAGAATTTCTTTCTTATAAGATCAAATATTACATTTTTATATTAATGGAATTGGTTTCTTGTTTGAAATCTCACAAATTTGCTGATACTTTACCAATGAAAGCCTCTAATTTGAAAGTAGGAAATAAATTGTGGCATGTTATTACCCTCTACCTGAAAAGTAGCCACGTGTAAAACATACTAAATGAATTATTTATTTTTGCAAGGATTGTGTATACTGCGTTTCAATTGCAGCAAATACCGATACAAGCTTTTTAAGACAGTTCTTTGAAAAGCAAGAGAGTTCCTATCAAATGTATAAATCCTGATTCCTCACAATTGATCATATTTTAAAAATTATCGAATACTCTCATGGCTACCCAAGATTTCCAAACTTCCCCTAACTAATACTTCTTCCGGAGTCGTATGGAAGAACATGTTTCACTACTCCATCGGAGAGCTGGGAGGATGCTAGTGTGACAAGTACCCGCGCTGCAGAGCGCATTGTTAAACAAAATATCAAGCATACAACACTAGTAGCTCAAAATTTTATCCATCATCCTTTGCAGATTGTTCGTTTGCATTCGAAAGAAAAACAGGCACACACTTGACTGAAAGTTGGAAAGTGGAGGAAACTGTTACGTAAGATGATCTCCGTTCCATAAAGTCAATGAACACTCTCAAAATAGTGCCTTCATTACCCGTTTTCGCCTTTGAAAGCAAAAACGATCTGAGTTTTTGCTAAAGTCGTAAGAAGTTATAGTAGTATGGCTGAGGGTATATTAGCGGTGCACGAAAGAGATGAGGCTAATGCATGGTCAGGAGATCATGACAACGAGGGAACAGTGCGATCTGAGGGAACTCAAGTTCCCCCTCAATTAAGCGCAGAGTTAAGCAAACTCTGGGCCATCTTAACATTGTCGAAGCATATAAAAAACCACCCAAAGACCAGCCCCGTAAGTTTTGGAATTTGTACGCGACTATTGCATAGTATGATACCATGATTCCGATGTCACTGATACATCTCAGCGATTCACTGAATCTGGAAATCCGTCCTGCTGGGAAATTTTGCTAATAAAAGAGGAATGAGCTGTTCCCATACTATTACATGATTTAATGCATGGAGGTTGTCTCATACGTACATCCCTAGTCGAAAAGACACTGCCCTCCAGGCGGAGTCATTTGGCAAAGGGTAGAGTTTAGGGCACGTTGATAGGGCTAAGGTTTTGCGTCCATTCCGCCTTACCACTTTACCACACGTCAGTGCTGGGCAATTAAGTATCCTTTGGGTTACTCGGAATTATTAGAGAGGTGGAGGTATCCCAAATTACTTACATGACTTCTTCATTTGGATACCATGCACAGCTCTGTAGTATACTTGTCTGTATGATTGAAGCCAGGTGTTACTCCCTCCAGTTGTTAGTAGCATTCCAACAGTGTATGGGACTGAGGTAGTTGTCAAAGTTAAATTTTCCTTCATTTTTACCTCTTCTATTAGGTATGTTTCATCGGCGACTGATGCTATACTTCATTCAACCTAAGAATTATCATTTCACGATAGAAATCAAAGTAATTGAGTTTTGGGATTTGGTGCACTCGTCTTTTCTAACGTCGTAAATTTCGAAGTAGTGTGAGAGAAAGTGCATTACTGCCTAAGAGATGAGTGGAGGCTACAAGCCTGACCCGCAGACCATGCTGCTAAATAGAAGTACAATCTGCAGCGACTCCAGTTCCCACCTAGTCGAATGCAGTGCTTAACAAATTACCAAATCATTGCAATTTGTTTACTTTTTAATCCGAAACATATCATCAATCGTTTGGACGCTTCAAGTGAACAAGATTGGAAATGTGGACATGATACAAGCATACGGACAGAAGATCTGCAATTAAGTGTTTTAATTTAAGTGTCTAGTGATTCGGCTTAACTGTAAATAGTGCAACCATATCAGTACTGCCGTGAAAGTTGCAGAGATGTGAAAAATGAGTAAGGCAACTACCATCGCAAGTACTGAGAAATACTGAAGTAAGTCAAATCACATAATTGTTTATTCTTAATACAATACAATAAATTAATCTATCATTCAAAAAAGGAAAAACAAACCAGATGTAGAAACGTATTTGTTATATTAATTACCAGTTCGCGAATGATGATGATGATGAACGGTGGGCTAATGATTTTTCACTTCCTTGCAAAATTGAATTGGGGTATACAAATTTTTTTTTGCTTGGGTGTGGCCAACTAATAAAAAAGCGGAACCTGATTAATTTTTTGAGGTTTTTTGCTTTGGTAAGCACACCTGCCTTGCAAACGAGTCATTACGTAATAAGCTTGCTGTGAGACTGAAGAACACCGCCTCAGTTAGGAACATGAACATCATTTCAGTTGCAAGTATGGATATGGCTCCGTTAAATTACACGTGAATGGGTGAAGTACTGCAGAAAATGTGCTGAATGGTTGACTGATCAATCGAACGATCGATCTTCAATAGAGACTTTTTCGAGATACCACTTATCCTCTGTTTCTGATGAGAGTGCTAGCTATTCAAAAGTGGAATTGCATCAGCTTCAAACTTGTAGTTTTTTCTAACTACGTAACTCGGGCAGAAGTGCATGTTTATATTTTAATCAGTTTTATCATTTGCAGTGACTTTAAGATGGTTGCATCTGTTGGTCGTAAATCCTGATCAGTCACAGTTTCGATTCTGTAAAGTTCTTCCTCGTAAAGTGGCAAACACTCCATTAAATGAAAAAGTTTCGTAGACGACAGTCCAATTATGAAATTGCTGCTTGAAAAAGTGCTTGTCTCTTAAAGGGGACTTACAGCTAGGTGATCCGGGATAACTATCTGACTCCAATTGCAGGGCTCCTCAGGCAAGTCCATGTATGTTCACATAACTTAAAGGCGAATTTCTGAAATGTGGGAAATTATATAGTAGACGTTGATGAGAAGTCAAAATCGCGAGTATCAAAGGCCTGTGCAGTCAAGAATACACCTTAAGGAAATGTTGTTTTTTTGCGATACTATTCCTACAACTTCATTTTCGATGGATTGGTTTTCATTTTGTGATCAGTCTTTTAAAAGTTTATTCAGCACACCGGTGAATTGTACTGCCTGCTGTGGATGAAGTAGATCAAAGTCAACCGATATTCTTACGAAGCCGTTCAAGAATTCACGTTGAAGCTGAGAAAAGTAAAGCAGCCTTCAACTATGCTTATTTGGAACTGCCGGGATCAAAGTTTCCAATGCTATCTTCATTCATAGATCTTATCTTATTCAACAAAAGATCTTTTCGAATTTTATGCGCGATTGCGTAGATAAACTAAGTAGAAATTTATATACACATCTTTATTTAGCCCTTATCTCTGCGATTTTAGGTTTTATGGTGTATTTTGTTGTAGAGTCTGTTGTGCTATTTTAGATAATAGCATTCTTTCTTGGGAATTTTTTTTTCTCAACAACTGTAATAGGCAAAAATTTTTCCTGTATTATTTCTTTTGCTTGCAGGAAAACTACAACAACGTTGTATTTCAACGTTTTTATGTTAAAAAACCCACTGTTTATTTCTCATTGATTGGGTTGCTGACACCTCATTTTAACGAAGTGACAAAAAAATTGTGTATTTCCGTGCAGGCAGTAACACACAGGTAGTAAACAACACACCACCTGGTGGTTAGCGGGTGGCATTTAGGTTTCGTTGCCGCTTCAGCATGCTGTAAAGTGCCTTTGCATCGGTTTGCCAATGCTGTTGACGTGATTTGCTATTTCCGACAAGACAAATTTCTACTCCACTGGAGCGCCTCATGAAAAAGACACACTGAGACGAAGAATTAAACAAACAAACCAATTATTGCGCATGCAATTTATTATTTAACACAAATAAACTCCTAACAATATTGTTGATGATAGGAATTACACGGCGTAAAAAGGTTAAGCAAAAGAAACTGCTACAGAAAATAATTCACAGTAAGTGATGCCATCAGGCACAATTTTATTCGTAATGAAAAAATGCAAGAATTAATGGTTAGTGTAACAGACTCAATGATTCTCTTTTTATCATCTGCCTACCTACTGTTAGAACTAGAAGACTAGTTAGATGGGCACAAGAGGCCGCAGTTATATGAATTGAGAGTTCGCCTTCTTGGAACCCACTCCCGTCCGCTCATTCACTAGTTGTGTACCTATTTTCCACCTTATTCCCACGAGGCACATTCAAAATAGTGTGCACTGAATTTGAAATTGTAATTCGTAATAACTTCGTAATACTTTAGCCAGAAATAATGGCATTTTAGTAGTATTTGAATGGCGTATTTACTATGGGTTTGACAACTTAAGCACGTCAGTATTCGAAGGCAGTAACTCTACCGTGCTAGTAGACTCCCAGCTTTCCTATAAGCTAATACGAGTAGATTTTTCCACTACATTGGCTAACTACGACTTTTCCCTAATCAAATGAGATATGTAAGACAGCAAAATGAAAAGCATATGCCCAGATTTGATGAATCATGTAAAGACTTCTAACAGAAAGGTTGAAAATGGAACTTACCTTAGGCAATTATTCCTGTTCCGTTTCCTGATAGAGGAAGATTAACATTTCAGGTGGCTTGAGGTTTAAATGATTTTGAGGAGCCTACTATGGGGCTGTCTACGATGTCCATATGACGGGGCAAATTACCTAAGTAATCAGCGTTGAGATAAACTATTGCTCCATGTACCGGGTACGTTGCAATGTCTAACGGCCGAGTTTACAGAAGAAACCGCTAAGAATAATGCTTTAAAGGAATTAGTAAAACTATGTTGTGATTAGGCATGCTGTTTCAATGCATGTATAACTACGCGGAACCTCCTTTTTTGCACGTTGTGCTTTGATTCTGCCCAAAACCTTATGAATCATAGTAATTGCCCACCAACCCTTTGCTGGTCCATTTCGCTGGGGCTTTTAATGACTAACGAATACGTAAGGAGCTATATTTGAGTTTGACAGATCAAATCCGCAAAGGGAAAATGTCAATTTAAATGAACGATAGAGAAAAAAGGACAAATGCTAGCTAGTTGTGGTTGAACAGTAAGTCACAGATGGCAGCAAAATTTATCCGTAATATACGCATCTGCGGTAAGTTAGTCTCCCAGCACTGTTAAATCCCCTGTGCAGAAAGTATTTCATATTTTCGAAAAAAATGCATTAATTTTTAGCACACCTATTTACAGTTAGACATCTTTCAATAAGATGCCACGCATTCGTTTCGGTAACCTGCGATGGCATATTTTGCATTCTTTTTTCATAGGCGTTCGTTTGTATTATGGCACAAGATTACATTCATTACACATTATTCAAAAAGAAGCTAGAGGCTCAGATAGGCCAGGAAGGAATCGGGAATCTTATAGTTTACCAAAGCTATTAACAAATAATGTGAATGTGAATGTGTTTTTGCAGATATTACTGTATTCACTATTTACAAAGAAATCTGAGGTATAAATAAGAGTCTTTGTTATTAAGTATCTTCTTTTACACTTTGTGGGAAGCCCAAATGCCTAAGAATTTACTGCGTTTATAGGCTTGTAATAACCACAAAGTACCTCCAGTTCTAAATTCGGTTCCTGTATTTGAATTATAGTATTTCCGTCTGCTTTCTGGATTTGTTTTTTGCTGACATAAAAAAGTTTTTTACGTATCAATTCAAAGAAGAATAAAAAAAACAAAGACTTTCAACCAGATGATGACCATGCATTCTCTAAAGGATTATAGATAACCATTAGAAAATGTAAAATTATGAAAAGCTTATGTAGGTTTATTACTTCATTGCCAATACTTAAGCTATTTTATTGTCATAAGATTTGATTCAGAAGATATCTTGGAATATGGCCGCGATCGTTCTCAGTCAATGCCTATTCGATTCAAATTCAGTTTTAAACGGTTTAATTTCAATAAAAACTAAAAGAATCAAATGTTATAAATGAAGACAACACTTGCATTTTGAAGTCGTAATTGTGATGTTCGAATGAAATGCTTAAAACTAGGTTTTTAATTTTTTTGCAAATATGATGGAAAGTTGCATCTTCCTGAATCTGTGTTTGTATACGAGGATACTGAGGCCTTCCTAGATCCATAAACTCCAAGGCGTGTCAGTATCTTCAGCGATTTTGTACGTCAGCTATATATCCTTAGTCACACTAATGACTTCTCACAATTTGGAAAGGACCTGGGGCTCTACAATACATCACATGGCCTCCGAGTAAAAAGTAAGTTTACGGTCACAATTCTTCCAGCAAATAATAAAGACCTTGTTAGGAAACGTTGTATAAGTATGTGGAATGTGCAGCATATCTTGGAATGTCAAATGCGACAAAAGTAGAAGAGTACCTTTAGAATATGAATAGCATGGCAAATCATAAACCAGTCATGATTCTACCCAATCAAAGTCTGATGACATTCGGGAAGATACTTGATTATCATTGTCCGCAAAAGAAATAAAAACGCAGCAAACTTCTTTTATTCCGAGTTTCTTCATAACTGGGTTTAATAATCTGTATATCAAAAGAAAAACAAATTTTTCCTAACAGTGTATAAAATGAGCACCCTTTCTCTACAAATTATTTGGAAAAATAAAATACGAAAAAACAGGTAGATAAGATTAAATGCCATTACTAGCGCTGTAATAGAAGTGCTGAGTGGTTTTTTTGCTTTGATTTGCATATGTAAACACAATATAGTCATTATTTGTCAATTGCAAACTTCCTATCGCCTCTCATCATTACAGAGTCCTGAAGATGAAAGAAGTCGTAATTCCAGAGCCGAAAATAAATTATTGATGTCCAAAAGGGCTTAATGAACTACCATAGGCCGTGGTGCTTAGCGTAAGTACAAAGTCGAAACAAATGGTAGAAGTTTTACGCAGCGTTCCTCTCTCCTGTTTGGCGTCGCCCTTGCCACCCTGTATTTGTTTAAATTTTAGCATCCACCATCTCATCATAGTTGGTGCTGCGACAATGCCGCGTGTCACGCCTCCTTGCTTTTTTAGCAAAAAAGAGTCGATTGGCAAATATTTCGCATTCCGTCTATCTTTTAGTATAAACCATTTTTGTGTTCTTTTACGTATATATAAAATTGGTGTATAACAACATGAATTTCATAAATGTATTTCCAAAGTACTGAATTACCAACATACCCAACTGATATGATTTAATGAAAATATGACAGAAGAAGTTGTTGAATGACTATTTTGGAAAGTAATGTTTGCGGCGATGGTACACTATTTACTTTAAATTCTTTGATGGATTGTCAAGACGTCCAAAATATTTCCGGAATTACATTATTTATTCTTGACGAATTTTCCGTTCTCGAAAAAATAAAATTTACTTTTAGAATTTGACAGCATCAAGCAAGTATTAGATCTACTTCAACAAAATAATCTGAAGGCAAAATTTTGGCCTAACCACAGTTTGGTTTTTAAATCGTGTTATTTAAAAATTATTTAACCGACTCTGCATAGTGGATTCTTAAATTTGCACAATTATGATAACAATGGAAACATTCGCTTTCATAATTTATTAATTTTTGAAAAAGAGACGGAGGAAGTTGCATGCTCACTTTATGTCAAGTTCTTGTGCTTGAAAAAAAATTATGATTCGATCTCTGCTACTTCCTGATTAGCCGAATATTGGACAACGTCGTTTCTATCAGGCGCTAGTAAAGCCTTCTAATTCTTTTGTAGTTTCGAAAGCTAAGTTTCCTTATAACATTTGCGATTATCTCGATATGCATTAAGACAATAAGGTTTTATTCAGCTAGTTGAGACGTGGAAGAGTTATAGCGTGTTTACTTAGTCGACACCCTTGTAAATATCATACACAGCCTAGTGGTTGACTTGGCTAAATGATTAAAGTCAAGTGTTGCTCGCTTCTTTTGTTAATGATATTTCTAATATACACAGGGTCGAAACATTTGACAGCATTTCCAGTCCTTCTATTATGATTGTCCCACCGGCTGCTGATGATAAACTCTTGTCACTTGTATTCGCCGACGCAGTAAGTAGTCACGATAGCATGAACAGAGGTGCATTACTAGCTAACAGTTGAGCTGAGGCCACTGGCATGGTCCACAGACCATGATGCAATGTGGAAGTACAAACTGTGGCTACTCAAGTGCTCGTCTAATCGAACGCATAGCTAAGCAAAGTCACTTTATTAATTATTCAAAGATCAAATATGTAAGGTCGAAAATATGAATGCAGATATATGGACAAAAAATACGCAAATAAATTTCTTCGGTCTTTTAATTTAGCTTCACTACAAATAAAGCAGACGGCGGTGCTGCCACGAAAGGTGGGGCGATTTAAATGCTGAGTAAGAAAATTTTTCTTGCAAAAGAACTGTTTAGTATTTAAAGTAGAGAATTCTTAGAAAAGTCAGTTCACTTTCGAATTTATTCCTAATGACTATAGTCTAGAGATGTCCCCATTTTAAACCACCCATTTTACAATAACAAAAATTCCCTTCATCCTTTTACAAAGGAAAAATGAATCTTCATCCTCGTGATTTTGGTTAACCCAAATGAATTTTCTTGTCAAAGCAACTGGTAGTTTGTATTGCGAAAGAAAATTTATTTATTCAATCATTCATATCATCCTTTCACTGGCAATCGCACTGTCACCCCCAACTTCAGCACCACCTAAATCATGCCAGCTCTTCACTTGAATATGACAGCTTTCGGCATGGGGTTTTGATGGTAAAGTCGGTCAACTGTTCAATTGGTTTTTCAACTAAAAAAATTTCACAGGGCATTACTTCTCATTTTCTTTCCCATTTACAGCATTTGATTTGTACAGCATTTCCGTTTATGCCAGAAAAGTGGAGGTGAAATTGCACTTTGTGGGTTTCCTGTCAAGTTTTATGTAAAATTAAAGATGTACTAATGACTGTTATAATTCTATGTGAAATTGAAGCAGGACATGCCAATTTTGTTTGACATGATTATGATCACTTAATGAAAATGCAGCACTTGTGCTATTTAGTTCGGTGTTTCTGCTCTGGTAAGCACATTTGCTCTTACAAACGAGTCAACTAAGTAAGAATTAATGCTGCATCAATATGGTCCCTATAAATTGCGCGCCAATCCGTGAATTGTCCCATAAAGTGAATAAAATAGGGCTGCTGATTAATATGATGAGTGATTGTCAAATGGGGTTCTTATTCGGAATGTGTCACCTTCAAACTTAGGATATTCTAAAATCACGTACTTTCTGTTTAAGAGCATGTTGATAACTTCATCTGGTTTATTTGTTGCAGTGATCGTAGGATAGCTTCTCACTCAAAACCCAGCAGCATTTGTTGGCTTAAAACCCAAATAATGCCCCAATTTCTGTTAAGAAACTTATTCCTTATAAGGTAGAACAGGTACATTTTCGGGAGGCGATTTCGTCAATGGCAATGCACTTATCAAGTAATTTTTTTGAATAAGTGAATTTCTTTATCGTGGTTTTATATATATTGAGACGTCCGGAGACAACTGTTGAAGGCTATTTGAAGAATGCTGTTCAGAAAAAGTTTACTACAATGCAGGCATTTACGAGACGCACAGAAATTCTTAAAAATGAAGACATTTTTAACCACGCACATATTTTCTCGGGTAAACTAAATAGAAATTTAGTAAGTGATTTCCACGGTGCCTTTGTTGTAGAAAATAACTGTGACAAAGTCAGTTGTGCTTTTTCAAACAGTGACATTTCTTCCCTGAAGTTGCCTTTTCTCGACCTTTCCAAGTGAATGGAGGTCTTTTCGCTATTGCTTTTCATGTTTTTAAAACAATCATGATTAAGAAATTGTACTCTGAAAGAGTCATTTTTCATTCCCATATTTTTAGGTGGTTAATACCCCGTTCAATTTGAGTTCAAAACAAAGTAATGCACCACTGAGTGGTTAGGAGATGGCATTGTGGTTTTGCTGCCGCATCTACATCGGCGTGCTAATGTCGTTGATATGATTTGCTATTCCCGACGTGCCAAAAATATCTTCACTGCTCCTTAAAATAGTCACTGCTGCTCTCAAAGTAGTGAATTTAAAGTCATTCAGGTTTCTTAGTAGGTATCTTAAAACGGTCCATTTTGATAACTTTGTGCAAAAATTCATTAAATAAGAAAATGCTAAAAAAGCTAATTAATATGCATAGTAAATCAGCGATGAACCTGGATTCAAACGCTAAATTTCCAGGAAGGCACCAAAATAGAATTCATTGTTGATTTCGTAATCATGGCCAACGCTGAGTGAACTGAGGATTGAATCAATTTTGAACCAAAGAAAGTGTAAAATACTTGATTAGCGTCATTTCTTTCATTAAATACTTTTGACATCTTTTTAAAAAGGGAGTAGAAAAAGAAAAATTTTAGGGTTTATTTTAACCTCCCAGGAGAGAAACCGCAATCCTGGGAATGAAAGAACCGCTAGTGTAGCTGCATGGGTCTTTCCTCAAGTCGGACGTATTCAAAGCCCCGTAGACGGAACTGACTTGATAATGCGATGGAGGGCTGAGAGGTTACTAGCAAGGCTAATAGCATCCTCCATCCCTCAAGTACATTAGTATTGCCTCTCCTGCTATACTGCTACTTTTACGATTTGGGGATAAGACTTGGGCTCCACAATACAAAACATGGTGTTATTACAGCAAATACCAGGTGTAGTGTTGAGAAATTTTGCCCATCTGGAAATGTCAAGGATAACTAAAGTAGGAGGTCAAATTTGGGATATCGATAATATGACCTGGGTCAATGTCTTGCCTCTGCTAGGACAAAATCTTGAGTCATAAAACGGCAGACGACTTTTCCTCTGAATTTTAGGAGGACTTTTGATTTGAGATATCTGTAAATTGTCACAAATCCATTTGAATGGGTCCTACAATATTTACAAATGCCATATATCCTAAAGCAAATTTTAACGGAATGTGAACTTTTTTGACCATTCTGATTCAGCATAGAATTAGCAGCCAAAAATGCAATAATCAATTAGTGGTAAAAAAGTCTTTGGTAAGATTGAAATGTGGAAACATGGTGAAGTGAAAATGGAAATGAGTGCCTGCGAGAAGAAAGGCATGATAAACCGTAGAGATGTCCCCGTTTTGAGTTGTTGCCAAAAACATTATGTGGTCACAGTAAAACAGCTGCAGTCGTTCCTCATCTCTCATTATTATGGGGTTCTGCACAGTAGGCTGTTTGATGTTTTTTGCAGTAGCGTCCCGACACTTTCCCGAAGGCGAAAGAAGGCATAATGCTGAGGTTGAATATGTATTACTGACATAAAGAAGGATAGAGAAAGCTACTACAGGCCACGCCTTTTAGCGGACGTGCAGAGATGGAGCCTTGCCTGCCCGCAAAACTACAAAAAATAGCGAAGAACAACTGCAAGGTATTACAC
>CABFON010000087.1:0-17151 GCA_900683695.1 Echinococcus oligarthrus
GTTGGAGAGGCAACCAAGGTCAAATGAAGCCAGAACCCTAGAGCCAATTCGCTGAGGCGCAGGACTAGAACTTGAGAACATGCTAGAAAGGCCGAATGTGTTTTTTAGTTGCCATAAGATCGGTAAAGTACGTACTATATGAGTGCATTTAGATGTTTGGTGGAAGAGCACAGCCATAAGTACCTTTTCCAAAAAATAGAACCTGAAGCTGTCTGCGTTCTCATTCGCTGAGCGATGACATAAATTGTACACCAAATGTGTGCTTAGGTGAATAAAGAGGCAGTTTGAATATTCGGCAATTCTGTCAGAAGAATTCAAGGAATTTGGCAAAAGGTGACCTTTAAATTGGACTTAGTCGAACAAAACTAGTGAGAGGCAAACTTTTGATGTCAGTATTTGCTGTCACTTAATGCTTCTTTAAGCGCATAATCTCAGAAAGTAATATAATTACGGGTCGAAGTAACACATTTAAAACTACATTCCATTATCCCCTTGCTGTGAAATCTTTTAAGTCTAACATTGTTCCTTTGCCTTAAAATGTATATCTAAATTAGTGTTTAAAAGTGCTTTAACATAAAGCCTGATTATTCGTAGCCACACAGGATTCCATAATTTATTTGCATTTTAAAATTACACA
The DNA here is from genome assembly GCA_900683695.1 of Echinococcus oligarthrus. Classification (NCBI taxonomy): domain Eukaryota; kingdom Metazoa; phylum Platyhelminthes; class Cestoda; order Cyclophyllidea; family Taeniidae; genus Echinococcus; species Echinococcus oligarthrus. The sequence goes on from CABFON010000087.1 coordinate 638, forward strand.
TGGGAATAAGGGTTACCCCTATTTTCACCAAAAGATGGGGCTTTTGTACTTGTTTATTTCCCTGAATGAATGTTAAGACTTCTATTTGTGCATTTTTTGAATAACTTTCCTTTTCTTGCAGGTGCTATTTCATTGAGTTTTTGCTGAAAATTATCGCTCTTATCACAAATATTTTAAAAGAGAAGTTGTTATGGGAATAGTTTGCTTGGTGACATTAGTAAGCCTTTTACTGTTTCGTGGTTATGCCTTAGACTGGCGCTCCCGTTCACTTAATCCTGCATCCTCCCCCATTTGCCGCTACTTTCTCAAGCCCCGAATGTCGGCACGCCCTTAGTTCCCTTCACGTGCTGCTGTCCTTAGCTCGTCTCCCTAAATACACAATGACACACAGGCGTATAACTGTAGATCCGTCAAAGGTAGGATTCCACTAGCACCAACTTGTCAAAAATGCTCAAGAGTGAATGCACATCTCTCGACTTTTGCCACCTTATTTTTCAATTCCCATAGTTCAATGTAGCACTTTGTGGTTTCGAAGCCTTGTATGGTTTGTCATCCATATGTTCTACCATTGAAGGAAGTCTATTTCTCTGAAACAGACAGGGAAGAATGAATGATTAACAAGCAACTGGTTCGGTAGTTATATGCAGTAGTTTGGACTACGTTTGATGTGGTTTATTGTGCTTTTCAAAGAAGGAATAGGTGTGTCGGTAGATTAGCTCAATCTCTAGGTACTAATTTATCTATTTCAAAAACAGCCTATCCTATCAGCTGAACTTTTTTCAATGGTTATTTTTATTTAATATCCCTTTGTGGGGAAATCCTTGAATGAAATAGGAAGGGCCTAAGCAAGCTACTTCTGTTCATATTTCCTTCATTAAGAAGACTTTTTCTTTGAGATCCACATTTATGAAGTGAGAATTAATAAGGAACAAATACTCTTCCCATATATTTGACGCATTTGACCGCAAATTATTTAAATTAACCATAACTCCCTCATGAGATATTTTGATACCAATTGTTTTAGTAGCCATAAGCAAAATTTTGATAGAAGTTCAACCGATTTTTGTTGGCAAACCTGCTTCTCCCTCAGTTTGATGTTCTAGCAATTTTAAAAGTGGCTGATTCAGTCAGTAAAGAGAAAAAAGTGCTGTGGTGGCTTTACTAACACCTTTACATTCATCTCCCTGACAACATCAGTTTCAAGTCTCTTTTGAAGGAACCCAACCAAATCGCCTTCTCTCATGCATGAATACTATTCTCATAAATTTTCGTTTGGCAATTGCGGTTAATATTATTAGTAAGTTGGTTTTATTCTCACTCGGTGAGGAAAAAGTCCAGGACTAGTTTCGACAGTAGAAGGAATGATTTTGTTTGTTATGCTATTTCCTCTTCGAAATCCCATAATGTGAAAACCTTAAGCAAGACAAGCCTTTCATTCGTAATCCAAGCGTTGGAATAATCGACTCTTGTTAGTTTATAAATATGGGTATAAGGAATTAGAATTTGTGGTAGAAGTTGCAAAGATTTTTCTAGCGAACAGCCCCTTTTCCTACACCTATCAATCTTGGCACAGGAGGAATGGTTCTACTGGTAGGGGGGAAAAATCTTCGAGAGTTAAGCTACTTACCATTTGACATTTCTACCAGTGGAAAGCAATACTTTAAAACCGTGGGGTAGTATCTATGTGAGTCTCTTCCACTTTATAGTTTGGCAGCAGGGAACAACATTCTTAAGCGTTTTTAAAATGTGTGCATAAATGAAATTGCTTTCAACCCTCCTCTTCATATATTTGATGCTTTCATGTTCATGGTTCACCATCTGGATAGTATTTACTCTTATCAAATGGGCGACAAGTGATCACTATTCTGGAAAGAAGTTATTGTCCAACAGCTCAGACCTAGAAGTAATTTTTACTACTTCATTATTATCGAAATGATTCAAAAGCATAGATGACTTTTCAATGGAACGATTAAATGCTTTGGATGAAATGATCACATTTCTAGACACAAATTGTGGTAACGAGACTGCCTCACATAACTGGGAATAACTGTTTTCATTAACTCCGGTAGTTGATTGGAGCACATGCTATTCTCTGGGAGGACATTATATGGTTCGAACCAAAATTTTATTCGTAATGATACAGATATCGATGGTAACAGGAGTATTCGGTAAGGTATTTGCCCTCTTTAGGGCTTAAATGTCCCTTGTCTTTCTCATGACCCCACACGGGGTGAAACAGTGTCCTCGACCTGTCAAGTCGTGTGAATAAACACGGTAAGGGTGCAGTAAATCCGCAAAAGATTGAATTCCCAATTTGCTCCCTACACGCTCTTGAATGTGTTCATTTTTACATATCTGCAAATTTATATTACTGTGTAGGAATGCATTGGAGATAGAGAGAGGAATGGAATAGCTTCATTTTTCTTTCTGTTCTTGTTTCCTTTATCGTATGCAAAGGCATAAATCAGAGAGCTATCAATGCCTTTACCTACTGACTCTAAAACAACAATTATGGAAACAATTTCTGAACATTTATACAGGGATTCATTACATAGGTCAAATGATCTGAGTCATTTGTTATGCATTAACCTATTCAGAATGCCAGGAATGCGGTTCTGGGTGTTTTTCTGATGATCACTTCTGCAAAAATCCATCGGAATTTAGTATCTTTTGAAAAATACAACATTTTAGCTGGATATTTTTCCATTACAATTAGGTGATCGAAAAGGTCATGAGGTTTGCAGTGCAAATGTGGTGGCTTTTATGGAAATGCAAAATACATAAAGCAAGGAAGGATATGCATCTATCAGTATGATCTTCTTTATTTACGGTCTTTGCTGTTTTCTTCGCGTTTTTGAAACCACCTTCTTAACATAGAGCGTTGGTAGAATTGCATGACTCTGATTTTAAGCCCTTCTGATGGACGAACCGGAGTTAACTGCGAATTTGTCTAAGCTAACATCTCATCATATTTGCTACATAGCATTTAAGGAAGATGCAGAAGGTACTGTCCAGAAGAAATGGTGTAGACGACACTGATGATGTATCACGTTCTTCATAATTTCATGACTGTCCTGATCGGAATAATTCCTGATTAAGGTATAAAAAACCGCTCTTAGCAATGTTTAATGATGGTTGGGTACTAAAATTTAATCATAGGAAACTCTTAGCTTACTATTTGAGCAGATCATATAAAATATGCATAGATGTATAGCCAAGTATAATTACAAATTGCTTTAAAGGTTTGTGACTTACACTTAGAACATCCTCTTTTTGTTGACACGGAATAAATTGCCAACTTTATTTAATACTACAAAATATAGTGAAGAAATGGTGAGCAAAACTACTCAGGTCAGATAATGAAGTAACTTTAATTAATTGACGTATCATTGGGTTTTTAGTGTTCTTTGTGCACTTTAGGGAGTAGGCTGGGAAAAAACTGCTTTGGCTCCTATTTGCGTGCAAAGCGAATGAGTTCTCTACTCTAAACCGCCTATTCTCTCGTAGTCCTATATTTAACCAATACCTACAAAAATATTTTGAAAATAAACGTCATATCCAGAGTTATATGAAGCGCATTTTTTTACTTTCCACTTACTGTTTACAAATCCAAACGATAAGTTTGTCTTTTCAACCTCGGACTAAATGTTTTATGACAAATGTGATACTGTAGATTATCACCAGAAAAGCTGGCTTTTAAGGGTTTTCAGACAAAATCAGAGGGTTTGGTAAAGTTTTTTCATCACTGACTACAGATTTTATGGTGGGTTAAGTTGTCTAAAAGTGTTAGCCTTCGAATCTGGATCATTTTGAAGTACTGTAATGATTAACTAAGAGAGTAAAAATAAAAAACCAAGATTTTTTGTGGAATTCTGCCGTTTTTCCCTTTGTTGTGAATGAACTCAGTAAGATTTTTAAAATCTTTTCAAAAAACGCCTTTTCCTTTAAAAAGTCATAAATTAAGAATAAACATGTTTGCCGACCTTTTTTCAACGCTTAGTTTAGCTTGTAGTTGTCTTTTACAGATTATATCTTATGTGCTCATAGCCGATTCATTGAAAACTTGCGTGTTTGTTCAAAAACCTCAGTGTTTATTTCTATTTTGATTTGGTGAGTGTATTGGAATCTTGACGAGAGATCAAGTCGTAAATTAGGTCTGCAAAGCGACTTTCTTTTGGCTTGTGGAGAAGTTCTCCATTTACTAGTTGTCCATTTTAACGATCATCGAGATGACGTGTCCCATTTAAGGGCATTTTCAACAGTTACTGTGCATCATAATCAAATTTTGTCAACTAGTGATCCCTACCGGATACTTTAATTTATCTTGAATATTGAAACACTCGAGTGTCGTCCCAATCCTACCGCCTTTTATGGTAGGAAACTAATGGGGAGAAACATCCGCCGCAAAACTCAAACTATCTACGCGGTGCACTGCATTCGCAAATGTAAAAACTAAAATGCCTTGTAAAACCCCAGCAGTTTTTCTATGCTTTCGCCTTTTAAAGTGAATTTTATTGCAACCGATTATTAAAGTTTGTGAAATACTGATACTATTTTGTGACATTGGACTCTAAAATTCAATGGATGACATTTAATTCTCAAATCCTTTGCACCTTGTATCACTCTTTGTGGTGTAGAGTTGTTGTGTAATTTGTTACATTCTTGTAAATTTTAGTTCATTTTAGTCATATAAGGAGAAAAAAGGGCGTCCACCTTGTTATAACGCTTTTGTCCGACAAACTGGTAACTATGCTTTTTCCATTGGTAGCTGAACAAAATGCATCTTCTACTAGCGATTTACAAGTTAAGTAAGTAAGTTTGTGCATCTTCATAATGAAATTTCGATGATTTCAGAAAGGTCTTCACAGCTCCTTATTTGTTCTGATAATCGCACTTACACCCTATGATCAGTAAAGATTTGTTTTGGTTACTTGATAACTGAGGGCCAAACAAAACTATCTGTCAGGAACAAAAGTTTTTTGTTTGGTAGTCTTAAAGCTTTACTACATTATTTGCGAAAGCAGTTTCAAGTATCATTAAATGTTGCCTAAAACAGGTGGCGCACGTGGTTTTTTTACACATTTCTGAGACCCGTAAACGTTTTGTTATAAAACCTACCTAAATTATCGTTTAACAGAAAATGCAGGCATCCACTTTAAATACCAAACTAAAACCAATGGAAGTTTGAAGTTCTACATTTCTTAATTATTTAAAACCACTTTTAAAATGCATTCCTTCCCCTATTGTAACTACTCACACTTTGACTTTTTATTCTTTTCATCACCTTTTTCTGTTTTTAAACTGATATTAGGACCATGCTGTGTACGATCGGTAGCCATAGTAAGCCTTTTGTAAACGAAATTTCTCTGTGAATCTAGCCAGTTTCTATTTACCTGGCATGTCCTATGTACCTATTCCTCCAATGAAGGATAAAGAGAGCACTAGCGATCCGTCATTGAATTTTATGCGAGTGGCTCAAATGTCTCATCTTTTCACATCTACTTGAACCGAACCTTCCTCGTGGCTTAATCTTGATTTATTACCTCCTGTTGCTACTTTATTTCAAAATACTATTAGCTTACAGTTAATTTATAAGTTATTAGACAAAGCCTCTTTTGAATTTGTGTATTTTTATTTAGCTTTAATATGCAAGTCTTTTTAGTTGAACATGTCACTTTTAAAATGACAACGAGTTGCATAGGAACTCAGCATGTTTGATGACATAAAGATGATGAATAGGCTGTATAAACTCCAATGGGTAACGTATTTCACGTTATTTCTCACCGCAACACCTAGTGATTTCGTTACAAGTGTCTGTCTCAGAGACAAATCAATCACCACAGTTCAGGCGCCTCAGTGTTTTACCCTAACACCAGTTGTCACTAACTTCTTGGACTGACTTAAGTGTCACTCAGAAATTATCGAATGTAATTATTCTCAGGCAATGAGTGGCCTAAACATCGTTTTTCATCAAAATCAAACGGCTCTGTCTATAACGCATGATTTGGTCCAATCACTTCTTATAAAATGAAACTGATTCCAATAGAAAGTTGGAGCGTCACATGTACGTGACTCTGCTAAAGGAGGTGTTGATGACTATACAAATCAAAGTAGAAACCGAAAACTTATCGTTTTATGTCTTTTGGTTCTTGACAGACTCCTGTAATCAGGGGACAGATAAAAGGTTCGCCCTTAATAAATCAAATGCTCTTCATGTCACATAGCTACAGATGAACTGAGCTTGCTTATCACTCATTAAAATGAAACAACAGATTTTAGTAAACAGCGGCTTTAGCTAAACAATATTTTGAGGATCGAATGCTTTGATCCTAAAAGTACGTCCCCATCTAGTTCTACAAACATTAGTCGAATGATGAAGGGAAGAAAATGAATCTCGACTTGGTTTACTTTCACCTAACATTCTATTAAAATGTCGTCTAGATGGACCGTCCTTTGAATGATCCACGTCATCGTCATCACACTTCCATCTCATCACAACAGCAGCCGCAACAACAACTAAAGAAAGCGCAGAACCTCAGCATCGATCTTCCCGCCCTTCCTGAAGGTCGTCTATTTGATCCCCACTCTGCGTTAGACAAAGAGAATCGTTCAAGAGCAAGCGAAACCACAAACATCACAATTCCAAGACAAGGTAGCGACAACGTTGAGATCAAAAGTACTAATAAAATGAAGCCAAAATGGAGGTCTTACTTTCATTATACCCCACCTCATTGGCTTCGTCACGCATCTAGTTGGATCTACCGTCATGTTGGAGGTGTGGCAGCCCACCTAGTCTTTTTTCTTCTCATCTACGCCCTTCTTTGGATATTTACTGGGGAGGAGGCACTGCCCCCGCGTTGTTATGCCTACCAGAAGTCGAGTGGAGAAAATACAAAAATTGAAGAGGTGGCAGTGTGCTATGGAGGCACAACGATGGGTATCGTGATCTTCTATGCCTTCGCATTTACAATGGGACATGTGGTCGAATTTGTGAGACTACCTGGACTTCTGGGTAAGTTACAATTTTTTAATTGCACCTCCGAAAGGTCCGTCTTGAGGAATAGGCAGTCAAAGTGTTCAAGCAGAAGCTACTCTTTATTCAACGGTTTGATCGGTGCTAAAGTTTTTTAATATTTTTGAATAATTCCGGAGGAAGCCTTTACAGTAGGCATCATTAGGTGCGGCTTATGAGAATTAACGGATTGCAAACTCCTTTTCTTATGTTCATTTCAAGTGTTGTAAGCATTTCACTAATTTTTATTTAGCTGTGATAGTTGGCCCATGTTTTTGATTGGATATGGTTGATTTTTCGAAGGAGGACCTCGCTCCATTACTGACGATTTCAAAGCTGGCATAATCCCAATTTATTCCTTCTGTAATTTTTGGAGTTTTAAAGTCAGATTACCCTTATTAAGTTTATTAGTTTTACTATTAATGTTGAGGCGATCCCAGTGAAGCCGTGACCGATAACAGTTGCTAATCAGGAGCCAGCTTATATCGCATCCAGTGACACAAGCTCATATTTTTTTGCTGCGGCTATAAGGGACAAAGTTTGATAGGGCTTCTTTTCTCATCTCTGTCATCCTTTTTCTTTACCAGCTCTGCAAAATTGCTTCAAACCATAAAAAGTATGACCGACTAGTTTTTCTAAGTCTGGAGAGAATAAGAATGTCTCCAAATTTTAAATCCTGGCACAAGCGTATTTTTGAACTCTGCTCACGGTCGCCCTTGCATTTTGGGTATCAATAACCATTAAAAAGAATAATAATAATATTCGTTTTGCTGCTCGGCCACCTTAGGGTGACTTCTGAATAAAAGCATCTTTTACATGACCTTTTTTTGCAAGTTTTGACAATTTAATGAAACATACAGTAGGCAAGCCCTATCTGGCTACGTCATGACTTCATTCTTCCTTTACAATTTTTAGCTTTTGATGGGGCTGCTTTCACCTTTTTATTATAATAAGGCACTGAGACCTCACTCTAGGATCACAGTTCCTTTTTCGTTACGACATCTTAAGTAGATCTTTAACAGATTATATCAACTTGTTTGATTTTGATTTTGCTCTAGCAACGAATATTAAGATACGTACGTTTTAAAAAAGGGCGTAATAGACCTTCCACTGTGAGTTCCCGCTGATTCGATCATTCATAGTAGATGCCTTTCTTCTGTGAGTGCTTTATTTGGTATCACTACGGGATAAAAACGGGTTAATCCTTTCTTTTGTGCAAACGAGTCAGTGCTGCTGCATGCAATTGGGGAAGTTTGGAAAGACTCACACAGTTACATGAAGAATTTATGTATCTAAAATGGTGCTAGAGGATGAATGAATAGCGGTGGACTTAAAGTGGATGGACGCATGGCTGTTTAGAAAGGTAGGTGAATACAAGAATGAATCTATGGATGGATAAGTTTGTCCTTTTGGGCAATGACGTAGAAGGCTTTTGAAAATGCTGGGCATCATTACTTTTGCACAATATGGTCGATCATTCAAGTGGATTGGAGTCAGCTGCTACCTTTACGAATACGATGAACTCATGATGCATTGTGAGTTTATGGACGTAATTGCTTTTAAGCTCACTAGCTCAGAGCTTTAGGAACTTGCAAATAAATGAGATAAATCCATTTATGTTAGTAGTAATGAAGCTCTTATATGTTAATCTGTAAAAATTGCAGTCAAGTTATAAACTCTTAAAACTGCCAATCGACTTGTGTCAAAATAATCACGAATGCTCGACACAACGAACACGATTTCCTTCGATGAACATTCATTACTAAAACAACTTATGTTAAAAATTGCTTATTTTTGTTAGTTTTAGTAGGCCTTTAGGGAGAATAAAGTGTTGTGGTCCGTGCATTATTCACCAGAATGTACGCGCAGGTGGTTAAGGTGGTAAAACTGTTAGGAGAAAAGCAGTGCTGTGGTAATAACACTTAGACTAAAAAGTAAATCCTCATTAAATTAAACATGTAAATATTTAAATAACAATGTGGCCATGTTTACTAGGCTTTCACTCTGCAAAATTAGTCGTTCAAAAAAGACGCTATTTTTCGCTACTTTTTCGTCCAAAGCTTCTTACCGATCTGTCTGAGTGGGTCTCTTTAAACATCAGCTAAATTGGAAGCACTTTTTAAAAAGGATGTAAGGTGTAGGACCTTCCTTCTCCTGATTTTCTTAGCGCAGTATCTAGCTTGGCTCGAAAACATCAGGCCGTTACTCACGCACAGAAATAAAGAAAGGCTATTAGGGGAGCTCATGCCACCTATGTAGGGGGAAATTTAAGGCCGAGTTAAGTACCATTTTATTACAGGGCTTTTGTGCAGTTTTAGGCATAGCTTTCGGTGTTCCCGTGGTTTTAATTCTGCTTTCTTTATCAAGCATGGGTTAAAACTAAACATAAAGTAGGATTGATGATTTCGTTCACATCATCACAGGAGGATTAAAAGATTACGGGCCCATTTAATTGTAGTATTCTAGTTACCTCCGAAGACTTTCAAAGTCATCAAGCCAAGATGAGTATACAGAAGAGCAAAAAAAATTTATTACAGTAACTAAATCTTTTGGCCCCAAAAATGACGGTTTGATTTTAGGCATTATTAGAACAGAGATCTGAATGCCAAAGCTTCTTCTCAAATTAGACTAATCTTTGCTGCTATTGTAGCAGTTTGAAGGACTAGGAAAAAAGTTTGAATGAAATCAAGCGCAATATTAGAAACCTGATTGAAATACTTTGGACGTACTACTGAGACACTTTTGCCATATTGTATTTTTAGTTCTTTTTATTTTGAAGATACAGAAGTAGACAACTACATTTTTTCTTTTGAAGGAACCTTTGGAATCTTTTTTTATCAGGTTAGGGGCACAAATAAAGGCATTAGTAACCAGGGCCTTGCAATTCAATTAGGGGCAAGGATTGGCTATGTTTTTCGTCAGAAGCAAATTTGGCATCTTAAATTTTTTTCTGAAGTAAAACTTGTTCCAAGCAAATAAAATTTATTTCGGTCAACTGTTCTGGCCCGGCTAGATGTGTTTGGTCATGACGCTAAGAGTAGTCAATTTTTAGGAAGAACCGGCATACCTTGAATGTAACGCTATGATTTTTTGGATGAGCTGCAAGTAAATAAGTTGGTACTTCAGAGAAGACGTGCCAAAGAAGTGTTTTCTTTCCTCAAAAGACACATTAGTGTGTATGCGATGGCTAGCAATCACCCGCAGCTGGTGTGTGAGCATGGTTGGTCTGTAAGCCAAAACTTATGGAAATTCTGACAAGACAGGACACATTAGGACAAAAATATTCAATTGGTCATACCTAACTGGCAAGGGATTATTTTTAAATGGTTGCAGACTATTTGCCTAAAATATACTCCTGTATCTAGACAAATCATATCTAGAGTCTCCTCTCAACAGAACCTAAAAAGGTAGTATAGGAGAAGCAATTAAGTTTCAGCTGATAGTTTACATCATAAAATTCTCTTAAATTGGGTTGATTTTTGAAAATTGAATATTTGCTATCATTTGAGATAAAGTAAGTAGGTACCAGTTGAGTATTTGGACCTCATTCACTTAAGTGGTCGGTGTATTTCGACCAAATAGTTAAAAAGTTAATATAATTCATTTATTTGGAGAACAATTATGTTCCAGCAAAAACCTTAAATAGTTCTTTAGAAATCGGGATAACCTAATTTTGCTGAGACGGCGAACTCAATTTGTTTTTATTAAAGCATAAACTTTTGATCCCCAAAATGTCTATTTTCCAACTCAAAAATTTAATTTACAGCTACAATCGTTAGTAGAAACACTAGCTTGTGTGTGCGATTTTAACAAAGCACAGATGGTCTGGAAGACCATGGACATTCAGACCTAAGTAGAGGCCACCAAGGTCTGAAAGTTGCTATTGCACCAAAGTACTCCAAATTAATTGCCCCTTGGTTAGCTTGATGAATAAAACCGAATTTCTCGTTTAATACGCTGAAACAACACAATTCCCACTGCTTTTTTCAGAATAAACTAATCTGTGGCTAGCTTTTATCTCAGGGGGATTTACAATAGGTATTGGGACTGAAAGACTGGTTGCTTCTCTAGATGAATGAAACTCGTTATTCTCCACCCTAACACCAAAAATCACACCAGCGATAGCGCATCAAGAAAAAGTACTTGGGCAAGTCTTTAACAAGTGACTCTGCGTAGCATTGATGACGGGCGGATAATGAGGCAATGTCAGTGAGCGCATGAAAGAGGAAAAATCCAGACAGAAGACGCAACTCGCTGTCTAAAAGGAAACCCCGGACATTGGCAGTCGGATAGCTAGTTGTAGAAGTGTATTTCGCTTCATCTTGTGCCAAATAGGTGAGCTAAGACTAATAAATCGGGGAACCTTTGAATTTTTTTCTTGAGGCACTTACTTTACTGGAGTGACTACTCATTTACATAATTGAAGAGTCTAGTCGAATTCTTTTTTTAGTATTTCTGGGTACTTACGATGCCTCCATTTTTGTAATCTATAATGCTACAGCTGGCAGGAGGACATGTTTGATTTGCAGCGTTTTTGCCAGCCAAAACATGACAGTTATTGCTAATATACCCTTTTAAATGTATTTTCTACAAAAATGCGTGACCATTAAATTGGTAGCCTATAACATCTATTAAGTGAAGTTTATTTTCGACCCAAGTACCCTGTTCGCTTTTAGGATTATTAAAACAGAAAATATTATTTTTTTCGAGGCCTGGTTAAGGATTACTGAGAGATTAGCTTTGACTTTTGAATAATTGAATTCTTTCCACAAATACATCTAAACTCATCTTCTTAAGCCCATTACTTACCTCGGAACGGCCCCAAAATCAACAACTACATACATTCTTCAGTTTGCTTTTATTTATGGCAGTAGTAACTCCTGGGTTGGGAGTTGAGAGCAGCCATATCACTGTGCGTACTCCATGGAAGGGAGGTGGAATTCACTGAGGCATGTAGAACGCATCCTCCGATCTAGGATTAGCACCTCGCGAAAATAATGTGAGAAGGCACAACATGGTTCTCGTCCTTTTTAATATGATTTAATCAGTGATTTTCTTTTTTCTTAAGCATGTGACAGCTCGCGTATTATTCCTAATACCAAATAAAAGGACGGTCTAGGAGTTGCATTCGTTGTGTACACAAAGTATGTTTTTATTTGAAGTCTCCATTATCATCATGGAAACAAAAGACAAACTTAAACACCTTTATTTTCTTATTCGCGACTAGTTTGCCCACTGTAGGCATACCCGAATAACCGCGATCATGACTCTCCTTGCATCTTGTAAAAGCTTGTAAAGAAATCCCCACCAAAGTGCCTTATTGTGCCGAAATAGATATTCCTAATTTGTCAACACCAATTTCATCCTTCATCGTATTTATGCCACTATGATTATTGTTAATTCTTGCGTAAGTAATTCACTATTACTTAAACAGGTATTACTGGATTATTTGCTCGTTTATTCTAAGCTACAAAGTGTTTTTGCCTTGTAGTTCTTTGGTATTGTTTATTGAGGCTTGTTTTCTCTCATTGTAGTAGCAAGTTCCCGTTGTGACAGTTATCTACGGTAAATGAACCCCTTTTGTTGTGGCATTGAATGCCTAATGGGAAGAGATAAACCGACATGCCTCTAAAGATAGACATTATGTAAAAGAAAAGGGTAGGATTTAAAAGCTTGCTGCTTGTATTATTTTGGAATTCGAAATTTTGTTTTGCCAAAGGCATACAAGTTCTCACATATCATGTGGCTACTTATGCCTAGTAAACCAGGTAGCCTTTCAATTTATTGCGTGGCTTGTCACTCCTATGGATGAAAATGACAATTAAATCCATGCGCGAATTGCACCAAAGAGGGAGATACAGTATTTGTCAAGGTGCACAAATTTTTTCGCATTGGCTTAACTGTTCAACATGGGAATCGAGTTTTTTCCACAGGCATCCAAAAGTCGGAAAGCGGTTATATTAGTGAAGCAGATGTAAAGCGCTGCAGGCTCCCACTTGCTTGGGATTTTGGCTCTAAGGAATGAATAACAAACTCTTACACTGGTTTGTGAAAGCAGGTTAATAATAGTTAAGGGAACTTTGAGAAGATTAAAATACGAATAATTGGACTGATAGTAGCCTGATTCATGACAAACGCAACATTTGCAAACTGTGATACTATACAGTTTTTAGGGACAATTATATTTGTAATTATCCTCGTTGCTACTCTGATATCAGTAAAATGCTCAATGGGGGCTATAATTTAAGTAAAAATGACATTTGTTAAATTGGCTTAATTTAATTGGCGCTCATGTAAAATGCATTTACAATTATACCTACAGCAGTAGACAAGAGGTAGATTTCAAGCTAAGAATGTCATATTATTATCTGGGGCTTTTTCAACAGAAATGAGTGTTACTAAAATTAGCCTCATCAAACTGGCTTTTCGCTGCTTTTCCGCCAATTTTGCATTCTCAGGACTCTTGGGCATGTATTTCTTCGCGGTACAACATAAGCTACCGTGCCCTAGCAAGTTCAATGGGCTTAAATGACCTACTAATGTTTGAGTTTAGGTAAAATAATGCAATCATTTGAGTTGTTCATAAAAAAATTGGACTAGACTGCCATCAGAGCGAATCTTTAATCAAATTTTAGGGGAGATTTTTTAAGTGATAGATTTTGATAAAGATGATATGCACTGAAATATATACATTTACTAAAACCAGTTTTTTAACTATTATTAACGTCCTTCTATCTTCTATTTCACCATTTCACTCAGATTTCGTTACGAATACTAATTTACTCTGAATAACACTAAACTGCTCCAAGTTGATTTATGTGGTTACGTTAACACCACCAACTGTTAACAGTAGCCTCTATGCACGTATGCATGTGCATGGTTTACATTCCACCTACATTCTTTTTCGCCTTTTTGGAATGACATGCCTTTTTTCAAAATTATTCCTTCATGCTGTAGTAATGAAGGTTGGACCTTCGGATTTTAGTAGTTTTGGAAATACACAAAACAGTGGTGGGTTTAAAAAATCGTTCACCGAACAGCTCTTCACTATCCGCGCTGGTAATTGTTGTCCATAGATTTTTGACAGGAAGGTAGGTATTTAGCAAATCAGTCAAAATTTCTACTTCTCTGATTTTCAATTGGCTGATACCGTTTTTGTACAGGCTTTTAAAAAGATTCTTGCAAAAAAACTACAATCCAACAATCCTGCCAAACATGCCTTGACTAGTCCACTTTAACCTGGGAAGCATCATGGAAATTAATTAAAAAAACAAAGAAATAGGACCATGCTTTCATGACCATTATTTTCAACAATTTTTCCCCTTGAGATGTTGCGGATAAGATTAAACAAATGCCATCTATGTTTTTTTGGAAGTTGGCATTTTGCCAAAATGGCAGTAAGCGCTGCGCACTAATGTAAGTAGTAAGTCGGTAAGGATAAAAATAAATGTTTACACATAGATAATAAAGGTAAGGTTAATGCTTCAGGAAAAAATTTACTTATTGGTTTAAAGTAGTATGTTGGACTAGTGAGCGAAATAGAAAGGGAGAGGTGATCTTATTTGTGTTTCTAGGAGGATACGCCTTAAATTGGGGTGTTTGTATCAATATAGAAGATCGGCGAGCCATAACTCAAGGAAAGACTGTTATGTTCGACTCAAAGTGCTGATCCTAATTAAGAAAATAAGTAATAAAAAATGAAGCCAGTTTTGGTTTTTTCCAACAGGAATTAGGATACGCAAGTCCTTCTGTTCTTCGTGTATTCCACTTTTGTTAATGATTGTGCCATATAACTAAATTATCTCATTAATGTAAAGAAATTAGGGTAGTAAAAGCCTTTAGTCCTGGGCAAAAACCCAGGGAGGGCAAACATTGACAACGCGAAGTGTAACTGACGCGGGTAGCCTTAAAATAGACTGATCAGTTTAATGTGTTCGCCTTAAGCCATGGCTATTTTTTAACCATCTAGGGAGATCAACCCAAAAAACGAAATTTTAACAAAGAAGCATCCGATTGTTTCCTTCCCTTTCTTGTTTCTTTTTTGAAAAATTAGATAAATGGTTAAAAAGATTCTACAGACACATATTTTTGCCACAATTGGATAGCATTTTGTCATTTAAAGCAAGTAGGCACTATGTTATTTGGTTTCGATTTTAAACTTGAAGAGACTTCTTGCAGCCTGGAGTACCCATACAGTAAGAATATTGCCTTGAAATCGCCTAAATTCAAAAAATTTTTCAATCGAGAACTACGGGAAATGGATACCCTTATTCCATCCGCACGTTTAAAGGTCTGAATTTCCAGAAACAGCGGGGAGTCTTTTCTTTTTGAATAAAAGCCTGGATTCATTTAAACTGCAATATTTTTTTGAAAAGGAGAATGAAAATTAAAAATTTAGCAGTAAGCCACCCTAAGCGCTGCTTTGATAAAACCTTTTAATTTCCTCCACACTTACCTTTTAAGAAAGATTTCAGCTACAAAATGAAGCAAACGCGAGTTCGTTGTTAGACATCTCCGGAGCTAAATCCCAATCTAGAGTGTGGTAAAACCTAATGTAATGTAATTTTTTTATCTTAAACGAGTTTATCATAAAAAATTTCCTTTACGAGCTATTTAAAGGAGTTTGGTTCACTTTGTCTACTTCTTTTTTAAGACATTTTTATTGAATCTGAATCTCTTTTAAGAGCAGCTCCTTAACCAAAATTCAAAATTTTATACGATTTATGGGCCATAAGTTACTATTTTTAAGCAAATACAGAGTAGAACCTTTTCATTTTATCAAGAGTAGGATGTTATCTACCCCCGTATGTATGTCAAACTAAATCACTCCACGCGCATGTATCAACTCTGCTTAATGGCTTTGCACGAGGGCAACCAGACACCTGCTTACCTTTCCACCCGCCACTCTGCTTGTATGTGAATGTGTTTAAGGTCAAAGTTCGCACTTCTATGCGTTTAGAAACGTTTTTGAAATCATTACCAAGAGGACACAAAAATTTTTACCATTTCTTGTACATTTTGATAGATGGAGCTTTGAACTAATGCAAATGCTCCAAAATGGATATAATTTTAAAATAACATTTTAAGCCTCTTTTAAAAAATGGAGCTAGTTGTGAATCTCTAAGAAAAATATACTACTATTTTTATTTTCTTGACTGCAAAGCATTTAAAGTGACTCACTTCGTTACGTAAACAGTGAGTGCAATTAGGTAGTATTTGAGCACTTTTTGCATTAACCAGATAGTAAACTTGACAAGTTAAGCTTGCAATTTCAAATCATATGATTAGTGTGCTGCATTGTTTCTAAAAAAATCCACGAGCAGATATCAAAAATGATTTTCCAGTAAAACAACTAGAAATCAAAGTGCCATAACTTTCTTCAAATTTATGCATGGAATTGTTTTTTCTGACATAAAAGTAGCAAGTACGAACCCTTTAATTACGACAGGGTGATCTGACGCTCGTCACCACACGCATGGCGAATATGATGGCTTCACACGGC
>CABFON010000088.1:0-17059 GCA_900683695.1 Echinococcus oligarthrus
ACGATGGAAGTCGGAGTTCTGAAGCCCTTCTAGAGCCTGTTGACAGAGATCCCTTTTCGGATGATGACCAGGAGACACCACTTCGATGCTCTAGGAGGCAAGACAAGTGTTTACAGACTGAGATGGATGACTCGGTCAATAATATCTTTACACCGTTCACCTTTTTAAACATCTCTCAGGGCGCACCACCACACGATATAAACACTGTAAGCCATTTATTGATGGGTGCTATATGTTTGTTCCTTATTCATTGCCATCTCTTTGAGTCTGATGGTATTAGAAACATGTAGCACTGGCTTTATTTAAGCGTGCATCTTAGGGCCTAATGAATCCTCATGCTATTATTTATTTCTCCGTTAGTTGTACCGGATTGGGAATGGATTTCGCTGTCGCTTACAGGCCGCCGATCTCCTTCTTTGTGGAAATCGGCCCGTGAATGTGGAAGTATTGCCTGCTATAGCCAGTGAATTTCGGTGATAAATGCATTACATGCATCGTCCTTGGCTGTGCTTATCGAAAGTGCTAACCATGCGCAGTCCATACAGTTTTGTGTTCACTTTATAACGCTCTTAGGTATTCCAAAGTGCTTGCGTGGTTGCTCATGGGTTTAATTTGCTCTGCGTTTTCGTTACCATTTTAAGTAAATTAACATATCTGATCTCTGTAAATGGTTGGGGGATGCGAAATGGTACTGGAAGGAAATCAAGATTGGTTTTTTTGATGTTTTAGTTTGTGCATGCCTTTTTTCAGACTCACACATCTGGTTATGAATCTGGAACAGATGCGGTTACTTCCTTGCTTCAAAGGGCTTCCTTCTCTTCTCTCGATGCTTCAAACAAACTTGACCAACCGGATTCATCCACTTTGCTACCAACCCGTAACTTTGGTGTACAAACTGTGCGAAATAACCGCTACAAAACGTCTGATACCATTACGGAAGAGCCTTCTGGGAATTACTTTACAGATCATCGGGCTGATTCGGATGTTATTACTAAATCAGAACAAGATTTGGTCAAATTACATGAATTCCTTCGCGAAATTCTTGTCAGTAGTGACACTGGTATTGATGGCTCACCTGCAAGCACGATAGGTAATTCACAGTTGCTTATTTCATATAGGTAGCAGTGAATGCATTGAAAATCATACCCAATTGTTCAATCTTTGCAGTGAGTAGGAAACAGAAACAAATCACTTGCTCCAGTGCTTGTACCGGGCCAAAATCTACATTTCACCTAATGAAGAGTTTCATTTGTATGCTCGAATCGGCTGAACAGAACACGAAACTCCTCCAGAGATCAGGTAGCTTTCACATCAAAGCTGACGTATCCGCGCTCTCCTACTGCAGTCAGATTTCTTTTCCTCTAATTGCAGGTGCTTTGAATTCACAGTCTTGTGAAGCACTATCCAACCAATGGAACATGTGTGCAAAGTGGATGTACGATCGCGTACGCGAACTGCAAGGCCTTAATAATTACCAGGAACAAATTTATGTGCTTTCTGCAAAAGTGAATATGCTAAACCAGATTGCTGGCACATTCATGAATCAAAACGGCTTGCTTATGAAAAACTACAGTCCACCAAGTTCTCAGGTAAGATTTCTGGCTATTTAATGCTTGACCGTAGGCTTGCCAGCATAATGAGGTACGACTTGTACACAGTGCCATTCACCCCTTATTTCATTTTAGGATAAATAAGATTTGAGTGAATTTGTGGTTTTTTTGCTATAGACTGTAGCGACTCATGCTTATGGTTTATGCTGACCAATTAAGCAGTTACGGATGGGTAGGCGGAAACCTAGCCTCACGGCTAGTTAGTGGTACTTCCTCTTCTGCGATGGGAGGAAGTTGTGTTTTGAATCATGCATACCTTTATATCTACTATCGCTTTTGCTAATCTGTTTCATTTTATTATACTATGAGGGAGAAAATTTTTCCAAAAAAACGAGTCCCTCTCTTTTTACCTGCTTAAGTCAACATAATGCTATAGGCATTGTGAAAATCGGATTTGTTTAACCTAGATTCAGTACAATTTTAAACAACAAGAAATCCGGAACTTTTAGTAAAATATGGTATTTTCATCTGCTTTTGTCAATAAGTCAGCCTAGATGCCTCTTCAGTAATACTTTTATGGCCACAAACTATAATTTGCGCACTCACTTTGGTTGCGCTTGCTTTCCAGGCATTTCATATAGACATCATTTCTTTTTCTCCCAAAAGACACTAATCCGTGAGTCCTGTGCCGTAGCAGAAGAGTCTGAAAACCTTCGAGAGGCCCTTTTGAAGCAGAAGTTGCAGATTATGAATAGCACTCATTCAATGGCACAGAATGTGCCAGAACTGTCAG
This sequence comes from Echinococcus oligarthrus, assembly GCA_900683695.1. Classification (NCBI taxonomy): domain Eukaryota; kingdom Metazoa; phylum Platyhelminthes; class Cestoda; order Cyclophyllidea; family Taeniidae; genus Echinococcus; species Echinococcus oligarthrus. The sequence goes on from CABFON010000088.1 coordinate 2,344, forward strand.
ATTTGGAGGCTCTGTTTACTAACTGTCTCAGCAAAATTCTGGATCGAACCATGCACGACACCCGCTTTCTTGCTGAACAAGCGAACGGAATTAGATCCACGTAAGTACACACGTATAACTGACTTCCAAAGCCGTCTCTAGTTTTATAAACTTAATCTTTCCCTTCCCCTCTAATCAAACCGTAAATCAGCCTACTAAAGCATCATCACATCTAATTCCTGATTTTTGAAATTTGTAACCAAAGGGATTAATCCACATTCTCTTTAGAAAGTTGACCTGCAAATTATTTGTTTTAAAACATCCTGGATGTTTTATATATCGGACGATGTAATTTTAGGTTCATATTGCTTATAATTAAACAATAAATCCCTGCCGCATCAATACACTAAATATATTTTTATCTTAGGGAACTGAAATGGGGACTTTCATTCCTACGCAGCGTCTTTAGAAAATTGTCTAAGAAATGTGCATCCTTTTAAGCAGTAGTTAAGCCTGGTGATTTGCAAGATTTTGATAATTATGGCTATTTTATTTTCTTTTTAATGTTGTGAAGTGAACAAAGTTGGGGACTGTGGCTAATTTGGGGTACATTTTCAACGCCATTACGATTAATGGCCTGGAATAAGTCAGGCTAATTTGACATAAATGTAAAACTGTGCTTCGAACACATAGACGCAAACCATATTCATACTGTTCTGTTTCTAATGTTATCTTTGAATGAATGTGATGCTTTAGTTAAAAATAAGGCGAATTTGTATGTAAATTATGCTTTGTTTCATTCATATCATATATGTTTGATTTTCATATGTATTTGGAATCTTGCTTTATTACAAGCGCAAACGTCATAGCAGTTTGCATATCCCTTTCAACTGTGTTCAAATGCATTATAGGCTTTTAAGGCAGATTTGTCATTAAATTTTGCACACTTTATCTTATAAAATGTTTTAAAAGACGGAAACTGTTCGTTGGAGTGTACGTCAACGTATTGTTTAAAATATTGTCCAAGCAAATGCTTCTTCAGGAGCCATGACCGAAGAATGCGTTTCTCGCCCCCTCCTTCTAGCCTTTACTTTCACTGAGAGCTTCTAATTTTCACTCCTTATTTTTGTTTCCAACTGTTTGCAAAAGTATAAGCTGAGAGCAAAAAGTTTTATCATCCTCCTTCCTTTACAGTTAACACGTTAAGATGGATGCTGCCTTTTTGCGATGTAACAGAAGCAGTTGTTGGAAAGAGATATTATCCAAGGAATAAATATATTGAAGACAGGGTTAAACTAGAACTCTCTTCAATATTTTGTTATCAAAGGTACATACGTTTACAAAACAGTCGTTGCTAAATACTGTTTACGTCTTAAAAATCCAGAAATCCGTTGCACCGTCTTCCGCCTAGCATATATGATGAACAAGCGACTATACTTATAATGAATACACGGCCGCTTTACATCATTGGAATATAATATTTATGACCAAACTTCTTCGAAAAGGAATGCAGAGGAAGTGAAGATATTGTTTTGTTTAATAGATTCATCTACCTAGAAGCGCTTACTGAAAGGTTACAAACGCCAGCTCCCATTACAAGAGATACGGTACACTTTTCATCCATTAAATCTGCTGTTAAAGGTTCTTTTGTGCTAATATTAGCTTTTACAAGTGATTATTCTTTGATTGATGAGCGTATTATGATTAAAACGTTAACCAATAGCCAATCACGTTAACAGCCATAAGTTTCATTTACAGCTTCTGAGCAGCGAATTGGATTCGGGTGTGCGAGCAGTCAAGTCTTCCTCTACGTGCGCCTCTAAATGGGGCTCTTCTGAGCCTTCCCGAAGTGACTCACTCGAAAAATATACGTTAGACCAAAATCGTAGCGACAATCAGTGGAAAAGCTTTTTCATCTGTGTTTTCGCCTCTTTACTTCTTATTGTTTTAATTGCATCATTCCGCATTAGTGACATCGTTCCCGCAAGGGAACAATATTTCCCATTCCGGTGTCTGGGTAGTGCATGGCCTGGTTGCCGCGCTATACACATCTACCAAGTTGGTGTTCCTCCTCAGTGACTTCAAACAACCTCTACTTTGTTGTTTTGGATCGGCTGTGACTACAATTTTCTGGTGACAAATGTGCAATAATCCAGGTGTACAGTCTGCGCGCATGTTCAATCTCCGCTTCTGATGCATTTACTTCACTTTTACCTAGGTCGATTGAATGTATCCAAGTCCACCAATCTTCCTGTAATTACCTTTTAATGACCGGTGAAATGCACCTTTTTTTCACGTTCTTGAAGAATTCTAAACCACTGTGAATTAGCATGAGCATGTCCAGTTCTAAAAAACTTGTTTTGAAACTAAAACAGGTCTCCGCTGTACTTAGGATTTCGTTGTCAAACAAATTTCTCGGAGCAGGCAACTCCACTTAGAGGTCTCTAAGTGCACATCTTTGCATTCATATGCGGAAGGAATGACCGTATTTTAGAAATGCGAGCTCAACGTGGCCTTTTATTGAAGCCAAGTAGGTCAGGCCCCATCTACTCTGTTAGTGGTTCGGATTGAGATCGTTTCGCTCTGCCTGTTTCAGTAAGCAAAAAATATGCGAAGTGTCATCTCACGCAGTTTGAAGTAAGGTGACTACTTTCGTGGTGGGGAGTAACTCTGCCTTTTTATTTGTGGGGTTGGTGACAGTGGCTAAGTGGAGGGTGGTCATGTGTTTGAACTATTTCATGCAACAAGTGGAAGCAAGTTTGGAAACGTACTAAAGTCCTCACAAAAAATTGGAAAAGTAGATGGGACTGGATCACTGCGTAGGCACGCGGGTTTGCGCTCTGATTGCGGTGGCAGTTCTGGTTTATCTATTTGGTCTGCTTTTTTCTAGTGATCTGGTCGTTGGACTTTCGTTTTAATACTGGTAGCCAGACAGAGCAGTTAGCCACATTCTTCCCAACAATCCTACAAAATAGTGGCAGTAGCTCTATTTTCAGTTAAGTAAAGCCTTAAACTTTCTTTAAAGCACTGTTGCGCAGGGTGTGAATGTCCAATTGTATTCTGATAGTTGCAAGTAAAGTTACGTGTGGCTTGTCAGTAGGATTTTACATAAATTAGGAATATAATACGGAATTTAACAGAAATGTAGTCATTAAATTCTGCAAGTAGATTAGCATGCTTTTAGTGGTCTTTTGCCTTTTAAGGGCACTTTCGTTCGTGCGGTATGCCTGCATATTAATAACTGTAGGTAGTAGAAAACAAGTCATTGCGCAGTGCAAGGTGAAAAAGAGCTTGGATTGGCTTTAATTTTATCGAATAAAATCGAACAGTATTACAACGCTAGCCATAGCAAGGCAACTACCAGCATGGAGCGTAAATGGAATGAATACAACAAAATAGCGCACCCCCTGGTACCGACCAAATGTGAAAAGTTTATTTCAAGAAAGACTAATGAAGATCCTGAACTCAGAACCACTTTGAATGGATATGCATTAATGCTATACTAAAGCTTCCAATATTCAAACGCAGTATAAGCGGAAAAGACACTTCATTTCTTCTGGTATCATTTAAAGTTTGGGTATTTGAGTGGCGCCTCGGCACTGCATAAGATGAATCTAAAAAAACAGCCTTCGAAGTAGTGCCTACATTAAGGAGATTTCGTGCAAGTATGTCCATTTGCATGAATCTCGTGGGGAAGTGTGCTCTCTTGTGCTCGATTCAAGGTTTTTATGGCAGAAGAAACGTTTGGCTGCCATTTTTTTCACTATATGTTGACTTCTACACTCATCTTTGCTCTGTTTTTTAAGCAAATTGTACTTCCCTTTAATTTTAGCTACATATTTCAAAACGGTCATGATTTTAACTAATTAAGTCAAACGTTATTTAAACCATGTATACTAGTTGTATTTAGTTTGCACAATTTTGCTCTTCGAAAGTCTAAAGCATGGTTTTGGCATAGTTTTAAAAGCCATTCATTAATAAATGAGAAGCTATAAACGAGAATTAGCTGAAAAGCAGGTCAGGTTTATAAGTGATTGCAGTCGATAATGATTGCGCAAACGAGTTCAAATATTCGGGCAAGGAATAAAAAGACAATTTTAAAACACATTTTTGCAAAATTTTATAGCTTTATCTGCATTCTAATAACTACTTCAACGCTAGTGTTGTGTCTGCCCTTGGGAACGATCAAGAAGCAAAGAGTGATTTGCCCCCCTTAAGTGAGTAAATCTATCGCAATCGTTCCCATCACAGTATATTCACAAATGCAATTATGAAAATTTGTATTGCTTTGAAAGACCTGCTCTCTGTGTTCCAGGTCTATCTAAAGTTCGAGAGCAAAAAATGAAGGGCAAAAATTGACGGATGTCAGAACGATAAGATGAGGGCTTTCTTGACGCGTGCACAATAGGCTAATCTGTCGTGATTAGTGCCCCCGATGAGTTTCTCTCCCAAACGCTTTTTAGGCATTATTAACTCTCGTCAGATGATTAATGTCTTAAATTAGAACTAAAAAGTGACTTTTTAATTCGATAATAAGGTCAGTTGGGATCATCTCCCTTACATATGAATAAAAATTGCCCATTATTCTAACGTAACATTGGACAGGATGAGTTGTTTTAAAGGATCCATTAATTATTCCTATTCTCGGTGACAATCTTATCAAAGCATATACATATATATATACGTGGAAAACAAAGGTATGAATACGGTAGTGGGTTATTGAAATTGAGATAAATAAAGCAAATCCGTTTACTTACGTAAAGTAAGTTTAGCAATCACATAATTTCACTGGTTTACGCAAAAACATACAAGAACGAAATAGGATTTCACGATTAAGTGAAATGATGCAATCCAGTTAACATAATTACATTTAGATTGGGGCACAAATTATAGCCTGAAAGGATGGGACAGTTGTTTAGGCGGACACGTTTGCTCTGCTGAATTACGCATTTCACACAAATTCAGTACTAAACCCATACTATCCCTCCAAAGGCCATGGAATTACGCTTTTAATGGAATGTTAATGGTGGTTTTCGGCTAAAACACAGCATTCTATTTAAGTAGTGGCTTCAACGCGCGTATTTGCGGATCATTCGCCTTAATTCTTAGATTAGAACTTAACAATTTAATGATGTCCCGAGAATTTTGAGTTGATGAAATAGTCTTAGTAATGATCCATATTTTGACTTGCATTACTTGCAGGGAGTTAGATTAGTCCTAAAAAAGCGTCATTGCCAGCATTTCTAACATTATCCCAACATGCTTTAAAGTAACTGACTTGAAGTTGCTAGTATTTGCAGCAAATTCTGATACAAGTATATTTCTGTCGTTGAAGGCAAGTTAAATAGTGCACAAGTGGGTGCACGCAGAGTTTTGAAAACCTCACTGTAAATTTGGCGTAGCTGCTAATAGTTGCTGGTGGGGTCAAATGATTTATCAAACCTGTATAGATTTGATATGATGCTGTCTGCACTTATATGATGCATTTCATAAGTTTAAAAGTGGGGTAATTTGCCTCACTTCTGACCATTTGAAAGGTTTTGTGCTTGTACTGATAATAATAATCGAGGTAGGTAAATAATGTTATTCAAGGAAGCCCTTATTAAGCAACAGAAGTAGATGTCACAATGACCGCTACGGATGTCGATGTATGCCACGACGAACCGAGAGAAGGTTGCACAAGCGTTATCTCTCATGCATCCATGTTGAATTTCGAAAGTTGACAGCCATACCTTAAGCGTCTGAAATACATGTTACAATGATTTAAAAGTAGAGGTAGACGCATTTTGCAATGAAAGTGTACCAACTTTAAGGTGAAGAAGAATGTCCATATTTAAACTCTACATTATGTGAAACCATTTTGTTTTTAACATGCAGAGTTCACAAAGGTTATTCAGTGACTTTTGGCATATTAAAAAGGTAGAGAACATGTTTCTAGTAGTTAACCTGACTAGGTACTTAATGCGTTCTTTAAAAGGAGCTTATAATAGAACCGCAAGTCTATTTTAGACATAATTTACAAAGTAGATTTTTTTAAAAACAAATTTGCTTATCATAATAGCACGTTTGTGCAGACATCTTGCAAATTCGCCCAATGTTTAACTTTTATCACTTGACCTCACATTAATAATCTTTTCACACGCCTTAACACCTGATGGAATCTATGTAGGTACGATTGTATTGTGTAGTAAGACATATCAGTTGCCAGCGTCATCATGGAACCCTTCAAACAATCAACGTCGAGCAATGGAGCAATGAAACATACTAAGTAATAAGAAAATGCTTGGAGTAGACATAATGTGGCATAGGGCTCCTTTCATTTTAAAAATTGGACTTTTCATTCAAAGACCTGCTTAATAGTCAGCATTATTTAAATCTCATTCAATTTGGAAAACTGCAGATAAATGAAATCCAAATTAACTGATTCGCTCACACAGAGCACTTGTTCAAGCTATTAGAGTTCTGCGAACATAATAAGACACGTGCTTGACAAGATTATGCTAGAATTTTAAGTTTTTGCATGTGGGTCTATTTCACTTAGTACAACCGCGTGGTGCCTCAGTATTTGAAATTTTTGCCCAAACTAACTGTTACCGTGACCCACTCCTTGAATGCGATGCAATCGCTTTAAATGCTGCGTAATTTTATTTCATGTTTCCACTAGTGCTCTAACAATGCATTAAACGAAAACGTCAACTATTGCGAAATCGATGTAAGTAATTTTCTTAGGGGTCCACCTTTTACAATTAACTGGTACTATCGTCTGAATTCAGAGGGAAACGATATTAATTTGCAGTGAGTTTAATGCGGTAATAATTCTTCACACCGGTTTTGATTTCGCTGATATCCCAAAAGCTTTACAGACACAACTTTGCTAAGATGGTCGATTTCTAACTTTTTGTATGAGAAAGGAGGTATGGAGAGGAGCAAAGCACCAAATAGTTTTGATCTGCACCATCTGACTTCTTATTTATGGCGTCGTCGCTCAGCTCACGGGAGAGGGAGCAAGTTTAAGCTTGCGTGTTACAATTCGTTAACAACATGTCGAAGGGTACAAAGTCGTAAGTGTGGGCAACTTGTGTAGGAACGAGATAAGAGCAAAAAGGCTTACTGAGCGTTCTACACGCAAATCAGCTGCTTAAATATTTGCGTGAAAGGGGAAGGGGAGTTGTTAGTTTGCTTAATGATAGCTCTAGAACGAACACTAACACAGATGTCGGTATGCAGAGATACAAAAAATCTTAAAAGCTTTAAAAGTTCTCACGGCTTGATTAATATAAAGTCTCAATGGTATTTTTTTATGTGCGATAGGGAATACGAATTGACTTTTGTTGAGAGCTTTCTTAATAAGTCTAACTGAACCTTTAAGCTCTGTTTGCAATCGATATTGTATAAAAAAACGATCTAGGTCTAGAAATAAAGAATCGTAAAGATTTCCTACAGGTTTAATATATTTATTAAATGCACATTTAATAGAGAGGTCTCTCTATGTGCTGGGCACCAAAATTACAATTTTTTTGCATTAAAGGCTTTTGAATGCGAAACAATGTTGTCATGCAATGTAATCCTTCCACAGTGAAGAAGAATACATTATGTAAATAAATTAATAGGGTATGTGAAATTCGAGTTAATAAGTAATATACTTTGTCACATATGGTAATTAAGAGAGTGGACTGAATCGTAAATGCCTCAATTTTGAATGCTTGAGAAACAAATGCGAAGCAAATAAAAAATAATTATACTGGTAGCATATTATAAATGTGCGCCAAACAGCTCTGTATTGGCGTTGTATAATATTTCTGACTTCTCCCATCTGTTAGCAATGTTTGAGTGTGTTCCACTGTACTGATAGCCCAATTACAAACCTGAGTAACCGTCTGACGTCTCCCACGTATAGTTAAACGAATAAATAATAAAAAAATGATGGACTAACGTCACTTGTTTGTTTTGCATTTTTAAGGCTTGCTGATCTAAATGCAATTAAGGCTGTGTAAATTTATCTAAAGTCAAATAACAAATATAAAAACGGAGCTCTCACACTTTTCTGTATAATGTTTTAAAGTTGAATATTGAGCCAAAAGTTATATTTATTAACAAACTTGTAAACTCGATGAACTCATTTATTCTCGTAGTCTTCCCTTCCATTGCGAAAATTTTAATGCTGGTGAAATTGCTACTTACTTATTTACTTAATTGAGATTTGATTTCGATGTGAGTGAAGTCAAAAAACACTTAATCTCACTATTTGGATATTTGGCTTGAAGCCCAGTGAGACATATTAGAAACAAAACATTACCATATTAATCAAGCATCGAAAATTGCAAAAATACTAGTCCATGATAGCAGCTAGATCAATCGCTTTGTCTGGCAAGTATTTTGTGGTCCAGCAACATGTCCGTGTTCATGTAAATTTACTCCTGGCATGTATGAATGATGGCCTAGTTTTATTTTATTTATTCTTTAATAACCCAATGGGGTCCTGCAATAAATGATGCTAAGTTAAATAGAGTCATTGGAGTTACACATTTGCGAGTGATTAATTTCACCCTGTATGCTAACCTGCGCTGAAATTTTAAAGGTAAATAAATTGGTGAGTTAAATAAATTATTAGTAAAGTACCAATGAGGTTTTTAACTAACTTGACTAACTTCTCTAACCAACTCGAAATCAAGAATTTTTATGGTTAGATGAGTTAACTTAGTAAACATTTCGTTTTAGTGTAAAGGTGTAGGGAAAAGGAGATTCCTAGTCCGATAAGGACAATATTTTTTGCATTTCCTCTATTTGTCATTGAATACAGAATGGCTAAGCATAAAAACCAAGGTCAATGCTTCACTTTCAATTAGAATTTTACTTGCCTCTCTGGTTTTTACTATTCGCTATCCACTTGGTTACAATTTGATCAGGACTTTGCTGTAGAGCGCACAATTCTATATCAAAGATCTTACAAAGTAATCCGTCTCAGATTTTCTTTCAAGTCATCTATTTCCAAAAGAAGTTGCCGACTCAACACACTCTAGTACACTGATTTCTAAGTTACTACAAGTTCTGGGTGCAATGTCGTTTAATTGCATAAATGCTTTCTGTGAAGCAAAGCAGTTTGACAATATTAATGTATAACTTCGAGTTCCTCCGAGTCCTGGCCAATAATCATTCCGAAGTATTCGTTAATAGTTCAAATAACTCTATTTTTTTTCCTGGTAAGCTTGAAACCACAGTTTGTGTTTACTTTGCTCACCAGGGTTTGTATTTATATTTATTTCATTCATTTAAATTTCAGTGATGACGCACTAAGCGGATCTCTTTATTTCATCAAATTAAAATCGGTATGATGATTAAAGAGTTTGATTTCTTCTTCTGCCTCCAAACACCTATTTTTGAAAACACACTTTCTTTTATAAAATTAACTAAAAAGGTTAGGCAGTCTGTAGTGAGCGTCTAATTACTTTCTACTGGGAAAAAGTAGAGTGAGGACCCTTTCATATTTTCGCGTTCACCTGTTTTCCGGTCTATAATGAGTGGAACGAGGACAATTAAAACAAAAAGACATCTCCCCAACTATATGTGTATGTGGCTGTGAATAATTTATCCCACCTGCTGAAGAAGAAGGGGAAAATTGTGATTTCCCAAGCGTGCACGATATATTGAGGGGTTTGCTGGAGCTGTAGGGTGGTTTAAGATCTTCCTCTACATCAATTATTCACTTCCCGCAAACATTGCACAAAGTGTCGACCTACCCACACACGCACACGAATCAAAAGTTGAAAGGAAGGCATGAAAGATGGTAGTAAATTCAACTCAACCGGACACAAACAGCTTAAAAACTGGATTCTGTATCCCGAGAAACGTTTGACAATAAGAGGCTGGTCTTACTAAAGATAGGAAACGTAGCGAAGAAACCAGAAAATCTCGCTTGAGATGTAGTCTAGTTTGTGTTATTTTGAAAATTGCAAATTAAAGTTTCCATTAGCTAAGTTCGATCGACTTTTTTTGGCAAGAATTAAATTAAATGTTTATAGGCAAAGCAAGTCAAATCCATTACCCATAGACCTGCTTGCTAGGGAGAAATTCTAAGCGATTTCTGTCAATTTCACAAATGTTTTGTCACTTACCTTTTCACCCAAACGGGTTTACCCGCTGTCAATTTAAAAAAATTAAAAGAACAGTTGGCACTCCTACCATTAGAGAAAATATTGTTCACTTGCAAAAAGAAGCAAAATCTGTGTATTTCAGACCGGATTTAAAGGGCCTTTATCATACCAATGCAAAATCCTCTGTCAGACTAAATTTAATAGCTTCCAGCAATCTCCAGAGAATATTGAATTTCGTTTTAGAGGGTCTGAGTTTATCAAAGGTGTGATATTAAGTACTTCACAATTCAAAAATCTTCTTTGTCAATTTTGTGCTTCCTCAGGTCTAAATATTCTCCCCCACATGGATTATGAATCAGCCAGTGACTGAGGTTCACTTCGTATGATTAACAGGTGACATTTCTGTTTTTTCCAAAGCAACGAATTGCATGTTTTAAGAGGTAGGCATTGTGCATGGCAGAATTCCGTTGGTTATAATTAAAATAACTCACTTACGCCAAGACCTTGTATTCAAGTGCGAATTTCGTGACATTAGCTAGTAGTTAAATGGATTTCCTAGAGAAATGGCTGACACTAAGAAATTCAACTAAATACTTAAACGGACCACGGAGCGTCAACGTTATAAAGACGAGTTTTAACACGCTTTGTTGTTTATACGTTCCCATGTTTACTTTAACGCCTTAGCATATTAAGCGAATCACGAAGGTGGGATTTTTATTTACATGTATGCATGTAAGTTTTCATTTTTTTCACATTCTTCTCCAATATAAGCAAATAACTGATACAAAGCATTACTGGTTGCGAAAATCTGGTTCGATAAATATCTCTTCGTTATCATTTTAATGTAACGGTAGAATAAATAAATAAACTAAAGTGATTAAGGTGTAACGCCTTACTTAAAGGCCGACAGCTTCACTTATATGAATCGTATATTAGTTAAAAATGAATAATTTATCCTGAGTCATGCTGATTAAATGCAACAGGTTATCCTTAAGTTGATTCGTTCAAACTTTGAATGTGTGACTCAAAAGTGGAACAAGCCCAACTTGTGCAAGGAAATGTGCGATACTTGTTTGTTAGAACACACTTTTTAGGTAACAGACAGTTAAATTACATCAAACTTTTGGCTGAGCGAACGCCGCCACAAGTACGAATACGAGTCTGAAATCGCAACTAAGAGTTGAATGCATTTTTTGTGTATGACTTCATTTCCATTGATAAAACTGTCAAAGTAAGCGAGTTTTCCAAATTTACTGATGCTAAATTAATGCATGCGTTGTGCAAAGCGGCATGTGAATTAAAATGTTAAGCTACACACTTGTTCATATGCGCACGTGTGCCCTCGCGAATCAATTTTCTATTTTGGCATTTTTGACGAATTATTTTCACGAAAAAGACAATTGTGTCCACTGTTCCTTTTTGATGGTGTGCTCATTGACATCTATTCAGATAAAGTCAGTCCATATCAGACTTTAAGGATAAAGAAGAACGTAATTGTATTTCCTAATAAGTGTTTGCGATGAGAGCTTTGGCATCTTTAATTCTAGCATTTCAGTTGCTTTTATTGGACTTTGATATTTCATTTATTAGAAAAGTGGTTTTAATGCAGCAATAGTTGGATAATATCAATATATATCCGAGATTCAAATAAATTGTGGAACCTTGAGATGTAACAGGATGTTGTCGATGTCATTAAGATATGGTCACAGTCTTGCATTAGAGCATGGGGGTGTTTGAATTCCTAAAGTTTATGGCGGTTTCTCAAAATGATTGCTGTTTATCCCTCCCTTCAACGATGAACAATATAAATATTGGGAAAACAAAAGTAAATTGATAACACTCTCTGCTGTTCCATTCGATAAAATTTTGACAAAAAGTATCCGCCGGTGTGCGCTGTTTTCGCAGTTTGCATACTACTTGGTGCTATCATTAGAATGAACGATAAGAAGGAAAAATGCTTACCTACCGGAGCCAAATCAGTGCACTTTAATCTGACAGTCATCAGTGGTGGCATAATACTCCTCACATTTATTAACTGTCATATTGCAAGGTGTTAATGCATGTATTTAAAATCAAATTTTTTTCTCAAGACCCCGCAGAAATTTTGGGATAAAAGTTTAAATTGAGTAATTATAAAAGAACTTCGAAATTATAGATTGCATATAGCAGAAGTAGCTAAATTAAACCAGAATAATTGGAAAGCGATGCATGCATTTATCTTTGTAATCATTCTATAAGGCCATAGCAAAGCAGTGGTTTTAAACTCCAATCTCGAAGTGGAAGACAAGCCCTTTCAATATGCGTATTTACACACTATATCATGTTGGTTGTTGAACCACATCTTTGAAAGATGAAGATCTATTCTTATGAAGATGCAGAGTTAAGTGTAAATATATCCATTTTTAAAACATTGATATATTTCACTACTTTAATTGCTCGAGTTAACGTTGAAGTCTCTAAAAAATGACTCTTATATGGGACAAATTTTGACAATTTGCAGTGATTAAACGATGCATTAAAGTCTCAAATAACTACTCGGCAAACTGCAATACCATTGTCGAATTCCAATAAATTAAACATTTCTGCAAAAATTACAGTTAATTTCGACTTGCATAATCAAGAGTAGTCGTAAAATGGTCTTTTCTATACTTTGCTGAATGAATGACTAAATAGTTTGCTAATGAATATACCCATGGCTGATGCGTTCCCATTTATTGCCTGTGCTTGTGAGATCAGGACTGTAAAATATACAGTTGTATTATTGGAGTAAATAATTTAATATCACTTTCCAAAAGCTCCAACTTGTATCTCGAACAATTAAATCAGTGGTGCAGAATACATAAATAGATCTGGCGCCACAATTTGTACTGGAACACATCAGTTTGCATTTGGCACGAAAGCCTTCTGAAATTTTGGCATCCCTCCGCGCTGGTTGTGGGTTTTCAACCTCATAATTTTCTTCCACCGGACTTAAGTTGATAAGCGTGCACGAAATTGCGCGCGGAATCGTGTGCACCCACGCGGTATCAGTGGCAGGGACCTCCCAGCCAATCACTTTCCGGCGTCTCATAAGCCTGCTTTTTAGCACATTAACACTAACCCATTAGCCGCCAATGCACACACAATGCTGTGGATGTTTATCTCAAGATGCTAGTTTCCAATATAATCTTTTTGGCGTACTTATTCGAGACTGTGGGTACCACCATGGGTTTCAACGTAAATAGGGAGCACGGAATAAGCGTCAGCTTTTCCTTGGATGAAGAATTGCCCATCGGTACGCTGATAGGAAGCCTTGCTGATAAACTAAGTCCCAGAATATCTATTTCATCCGGTGTGCAGTTTACACCCCTCGGGCAAGAACGCTATATACGCCTGAATCAGTCATCTGGGCAATTATTTGTACGAAGTAGAATAGATCGTGAAGCACTATGCGAACAAATGGGGACTTGCTGTGATTCTTCATCTGGACCAACAAGTGCATTTACTCACACATTTGAATCCAACGACCCAAGTTCCGCATGTGCGCTTCAACTTCTGGTCATAGGCCAAAGAGATCCCAACCCCTCTAGTCAACCAGAACTTGTCTATATAACTTTTAAAATTATGGACGTAAATGATAACCCGCCGAAGTGGTCTCCAGATAGTTTAGAAATTGAAATTCCCGAACATAGTCCAATTGGGACGACTATTCTACTGCCCGAAGCAACAGATCCAGACCTAGGTATTGAAAGTGCTCCGATTAGATATGAACTGCTTCCCCAGGTGGAAGTTAGTAGCGATTCTTCAAACTACGAATCTCGTAGTGTCGATGATATGTTCATACTTTCTATCGCATCGACGGACCACGCCTACGGAGAAATGCAAAGATTAAATCTACAGTTAAAAGTGAACTGTGATCTGGACCGAGAACGCCGAGACTCCTACCGTTTACTACTGATTGCCATCGATGGAAGCAACATGGGCGCAGCATTTGGAGACAGAACAGGCACGCTGAATATCCTCATAAAAGTCACCGATATAAATGATCAGGCACCATTCTTTCCTGAGTCGCATCCTTCCATCGAGATCTCAGAAGACGTTGCCCCTGGGACACAAATTTTTGCAATGACGGCTAAAGACAATGATCCTTCAGATGCTTCTCGGTTAATTTACAGCTTTGCTTCTACAGCAAGTGGAGAAGTGATGCGGTTGTTTTCCATTTGTGAAAAAACAGGTGCGATTACGGTGGTTCAAGATTTGGATTATGAAGTGGCTCCCTTACTTCCTGAAGTAAGATCACTTACTTCCATTTATACTGTGCAGTCTCGCAAAGGAAGGGACGTAGGATACATTATTCCAGTTAAAGTGACAGATGGTGTACACTTTGCCCAGACCGATCTCCGTATTCAATTGAAGAATGTAAATGATAACGCCCCCAACATAACAGTCCATTCTCATTTAGCCCGATGGTGCAATACAAATGACTTACTTTTGCCCGAAGATGCCGCAGTTGGAACAATGATTGCAACAATCAACATTGAAGACGCTGATGAACGCTGGAGGGATAAGAAAGGTAGCCCAAGTTATAGTGATGCCCACTGCGTAACAGCCCACCCATTCTTCGTGGTCCAGCCACTTTTTCCAGGTGCGCGTTATCAGTATATGCT